>CM076578.1:362064698-362364753 GCA_034641835.2 Pinus albicaulis
AGGTTAAATCTATCTCCTTATCAAGTGGCAGAGGCACTCCATAAACTCTTTGATATATTGGTAAGAAAATGTCACGTTTTGAAAAGGACACGAAAGGGTCGGCCTTAAACAGAAAGTCATTGTTCAAATTTATATACACAGTAAAAATGACAAGGCCACAGTTTAAAAACAAAGGAAAACCCTCTCAAAGATGAAATCAAATGCATTTCGATTTTTGTTTTCAAGAAAATCAATGACCATGGCCCATTCATTTTTACAAGCTCCAAATCACGAGCAAGACAACCCTCTGCTGTTTACAAGATCAAAGGAGAAATTTTTTTTTTTTGAGTAAAGATGCACAAAGTTTTCAGGTTTCGAACTGCGCGACGCGCTTGTAACACTGCGCGACGCGCTCAGGTCAATCTTTTACAAAGAAATACACTGTGGCGCGACGCGCCTGTAGTGGCGCGCGGTGCGCCTGTGCGTGCTGTCAACCTATGCCCGACAATCGACCCGACAACCCTTTTCTTGCGCGACACTCCTCCCTTCAAACGTGTCGCGCACTCAAAGGCCCTCAAATGTGTCTTAAGAGTTGTTTAGTGATCAGAAAAGGCTCAGAAACAATCTTCAAAGTTTCCTCTAGTTCCTCTCGCCCAAATAACAAAATGCCAAAGGGTGGTTTGCCATTTTCTCCATGAGAAAGAAATGATACCTTTAAAATCAATTTGACATGTAAAAGCACAAGAGGGATGACAGTGAATAGAGGAAAATGTTGGTTAGATGAAACCCTAGTAAGATATCTAAGAGATGTATTAAAAAATGTGATGAATCTTATCACTGTGAGAAGTTAGAAGAATAATTCATCAGGTTTGAACAACTTAGAGCTACCCTCCAGGCTAAGACATGACCATGACCTCTGTCAGTATTTATAATGAAGAAGGCACTACCTAGGAGGATTGACAGGGTTGTTTAAAACTCAAGTTCTGCTTTGGTTTCGGGCTACTCAAAGCAAACATAGCAAAAGTGGTGGGATCTTATTGATGTCTAAAAAAAAGAGCCCAGTAGCTGCCCTCAAAACAGTGATGAAAGGTAGAGGCATTGCTCAGAAGCAGAAACACAAAGTTTGGAAAATAAAAACAGTGGGCCTAGTTCTATGATAACAGTGATTGTTATCAAATGTTTCCTTGTTTCAAAATGTTTTCCTTAGTATGACAAAGGGCAAAAAACAGTGTTTCTCTTTGATTCCATAAGGCATAATTAGTGTATAAAGCTGTAAATTCTCCATTTGGGAGCATTATCAAACTTTGAGTGAAGAACAGTACATACAAGGCCAGTGTTTTGGTATAGGAAGAGCTTTGATTGTTTATAACTCCTACAGGCATTTTTTCAAACACCTCAGAAACTTTTCAAGCTCTGTCACCTTGTCATATGAAACAAATGAAGTATGATCGTGTGTGCACTTGGTTTAACTGTGTTTGTGTTGATTGAATCCACTGGTAAATTGGCATCCAGAGAAAGACATAGCAGGGTTTTGAGATTAAGAGGATTGTGGTTTTACCTTGGTCAAAGACACAAGAATATATTGTTGGCCTCAAAACTTTAAAGGGCAGGGTGACCTTACCACAAAAACACAGGAATTTCACTTGGACTGCCTATCCTTATTATGTTTGCTTGTTGAGTAACATACCAAGTGAAAGGTGTTGTTTTGGAAAGGGGCAAAGATTGGTGTGTTCAAAGGGTATTTTCACATTACATTTAAAACCATTAGTGTTTACAGTAAGTTAACAGACTGAGACAAAGCTGCCCAAGACATACTAAAGAAGGCATTCCAAAGACTTGGAAGCATTTTGGTGTTTCAGAAGTACATCTAGATCAAGATGTCCCTCTAGGCAAGACAACAGGAGCAACATGACAGTGGTGAAGATGAGCGACGGCGAAACCGAGAGGAGAGTCTTTGAACAACGACCGTTCAGTTTGAGCAATGACATAAAGATGATGATCAAGGGCAATGGAAGTTTCAGAAAGACACCTTTAAACTTGGATTTTGGTCCCAAGCGATAAGATCCCAAGCTTCAGAACATGTTGCTAGGGACCCCTGAGGGTCATGCATGACAATTTTGGGCCTTTTTCGGCAACTTTTTGTTTTTTGGTATTTTTTGGGTTTTTGGTCGAAAACTCATAATTTCGCCATTTCAGTTTGAGGATTTGTCAAGGGAGAAGGATGATGCCAGTAGATGCCATAATTCTATGATCAGGTCCCCAGCGATTTTCAGGGCATTCGGAGATCATTCGCCCCCTCAAATTGGCGAAAAATGCCCTCTTTTTACACATTCTGCCCGCCATATCAGCAGTCTGCTATTTCCTGGTTTTTTGCACACAGGTACAGTTTTGGGGAACTTCTAGACATCAGATTGAGGTGATTTTAGTTGTTCCGGAAAGTAGACACAGAGAGCTTTCCAACAGGCCATCATGAGCCTCATTTTGACACCGGGAAGGCTGCCAATTGCCTCCAGCAAGTCAGGGGACCTTTTTCAGACATAAATATGAAGTATTTTTGTAATTTTTGAACCTCAAAAATCTGCTTTTCCCAAATGTGCGTTAAGCTATTTTTATACTTGGAAAATGATGTAAAGTCAATATAATTTCCATTTTTAGCAGTTTTTTAGATATTTTATGGGATATTTTGTGCCTTGGGCTTTGCAAAGCCTCAAGGACAAGTTTAGATATTTTGACTTGGCCAATGGGATAGCTAGTTGCTCCATGAGGTTTTCCTCCCTCAAGCCTATTTATTCCATGGGTTTCATTGTAAATCGGAGGCTGAACTTGAGAGAAGAATTAATACATTGGTCATATGAGCTTTGATGAATACACTTGTGTTATGATTTTTGGACTGCCTCTTGGATGCTTTTGATGAGTGATGAAGGATTGGTGATGGATTCCATGACATGGTAGAATGGTATAGTGTTTCTTGCTATGTTTTTGTCTTCTAGTTTTCATTCATAATACATGCTTCTTGCTGCTATAGATCAGTAGAGATTATTTTTGAGATATGCCCATGGAGGCACCTCAAAATTCCTGAATCTTCATAGCTTGATGTTTTCTTCTTCCTTAGTTATACTAAAGAATCCTTAACTGCTCTTTAGTAACGTAAGGATATTGTTTGCTAGTTTTATTTACAATTTCTATGCATGTTGAGTAGGATGTATGGTGTGCCCTGCTTACCTATAAGCTTTCCATAGTTCTGTCCATGAAACTATCTCTTTGACTGATTAGTTTATCATCTTGTTGAACCAAGGAGGCCTAGTCCCGATCTAGCCCGTTGCCTAAAACTATGAAAGCTTGTTTGTCCAAGTTCCCAATAACTTAAAGACTGTGTTTAGGTATTCCGACATAGTTTTATGAGTTGTTAGTCTGTCTTATGTGTTTTCCCCAAAGTCTGATAGCCATTTCCCAAAGTTAGAGGGTCTTATACTTCTATGTATGGCTGGAATGTTTGATTTCTATGTATTAACTAGCTCATAGTTACATCTAGCATGATTAATGGCTTGCTATAACATGTTTATGTCTGCTATCAACTAGTTACACTTGAAATCCCTTGTCTTTCACAAGCTTGATGTCCATCTACTCCATTTTTCCCAAAGATCCCTTCTACCTTGAATCAAATCGGCCCTACAGCAGCCTTACATCATCATCTAATAGCTTCCTTGACCTGTTTGACCCCATAGCCCAATTGATTTGACTTCTTGTTATCCAGTTTATATCTTTGATCAGTTTTATCCCTCACAAACTTAAAAAACCAAAAAACCAAAAAACTCACTTCATAACTAGCCTAATATCAGAACACCAGAAGCAAGCACACCGACATCTTTTACACATATAGAGAGAGCCCTCTCTGAGTCCAGGAAGGCTAGGTCCTTGGGCTCCAAAGCTTGGTTTGATGTTACATCGTCATTTGGCTCACCAATCGGCCAAATCACGGGACCCTAACACATGCAACGACCTCCTCGTGGGGGAATGTAGAGCTTCATGACTACCTCATTTTTTACACTTCCTTTCGCTCATCTTTCCTTCTTTTTGTCATCACCATCAACTCAAACAAGTGTTAAATTGAAATTTTTTACTCGGTAAGGTATTTTAATGACCTATTTTTAATATTTTTAAATGTTCCTTATTATTATATTAAAATTTGTATTCTGCTACAGAATTAATGCAATTCTGCAGCTAATCCACATCTCTATAGCCATTGCCATGGTTCGATGGGTTCTAAGGTGCCAACTGAGTAACGAAGTATGTAGACTGGTGGAGAATGATCCTCTCATGGGTTTCCTCATATCCATCTGACCCAAATCAAGCAGGAAATCACCCAGATGCGCAGTCAAAGGAACGGTCAACCAAATGTTGGACAAGCGAGGGGAGAATCTGAAGCAATCACGCTTCATGATTTTCTTTTCCAAATAGAAAATCGTTAAGAAACACAATATTATTTTCTATTAGAGGTTTAATTTGTTAGTCCAAATAGGAATAAAAGCCTCAAAATAGTTAACTAACAATATTTTATAAATATATGACCAATAGATGTATTGACATTGCAAATGATGATACGACTGTGAATTCATAAGAACTTTGTTTTATTATTTGCTTGAATGAAGAATTATTTTGGAGAATCGATGCGCAACTAGTTTTGGATTAGATTCGAAACCATCTATTGTGGAGGGCCCCTGCAATAAATAAGGTTATGTTTCATTTATGTTTTGCATTTAGGTGTTTTCCATAGTTTTGTTTTTATCAATTGATATAGCTTCAATTCATTCTTTCATTGTGTTATTTCCAAAACTTTGTATCATTATTTAGAGTATTGTCATTTGATGCAGGTTCATCTTCCTTTTTGAATAGTTAAATTGCATAAATAGTCATAGCTTTCTTTCCATCCAATAGTGGCTTATTATATATTAGAGTAGTTTTTCCTGAGTGATACATTTTTAGAACATTTTATTTCTAGTTTTTAGTGAGTTCCTTTTGAAATTTCAAGTAGTTTCTTTTCAAAAAATAGTGAGATAGTGATTTTCTTTCTAAGCACAACAGTGTGAATGCTTTCTAGTTTAATGAATAATTCTTGTTCAAAACAATAGTGACTGATTTATTTTATTTCCTAAGTGACATTTTGTTTTTAAGAAAACATAAAAATATCAGAGTTATTTTTAGAGTTTGATTTTTCCTATATTAGATTCTTAGAATTATTAGATACTAATAGATAAATTAGTTAGGAATTTTTCAAAGAGATTTTTTTGTAGTTTTTGAAAATTAGTTAAATTAGAATTTAGTTTAATCTTTGCAATTTTGAGTTATAATTCAATTCATAAATTTCATCAAGGACATAAAAAATAAAAACATCTTTAAAAAAAACCTTCACAAATACAATCATCACAATAAACTAAGTAAGAAAGGCTTCTAGCATATATGTTGGAAATATTTTCATTGATGGCAAAGGAGCACAAAGGAGCAGCACCTAAACTATAAAAAGGCTAAGGCAGCAAAGGCAACTAAGAAACAAGGCAGACAAGGAGAAAAGGCAACAGATAAGCAGAGAAGGAGCAACAATAAGGCAACGAAGTAGACCAGGCAATAATGTAGTAAGAAAACATAAGAGAGAGGTGAGAGCTGAGAGGAAGAGGCCAATTGAACAAAGAATATTAGGCCAAGAGAGAGAGGTGAGAGATGAGAGACAGAGAGGGCTCTATAGGAAGAGAAGGCCATGCAAAGAGAGCATTACCCAAAGCTAAGTTGTAAGAAAATAAACTTATGTGCAGGTTGAAAGGAATACATTCTAAATTATGGTTTTAATCAGTATGAAAAGGTGTATGTCGAGTGTGATAACTTGGAATGAGATTCAATAACAAATTCAAGATCAGGAGAGATTCGCATTGAAGAATACAGAACAAGCTTGGGAGGAGTAGCATGGAGGAACTAGTGTTGCAGAGCGGCGATAGTATAAACAAACAAAAATCGAGTAAGGCAAAGAACACTTAGAAAATTTCCAAAGAAGGTGAATGGACGGTCAGGATTATATTGCATAAGTGAAGGAAAGAGATGAATGGTTAAGATGAATTCACAAGTTAAGTTGGTTGCGATGCGATGCAATGAGGGGTGACCACGTGTTATCATTGCGCATTAGCGCACATAACAGATTTTAGAGGTTACTATTAAGAGTTAGCACAATATGGTAAGTTGTTTGCGATGCGATGCGGGAAGGATGGAAGGATGCGATGTGATGAGGGAGGAGCCACGTGTGATCACTACGCACTAGCGCAGATCACAGATGATATGGTTTAGCGTTATTGATAAGATTTAAACTTGCAGACGAGTGATTACGATAAGACAAAGAGCTATAGCAAGACCATTAGATCCGGCGAAGATCTACGGTGGAGATTAGAGTGCAACTTCGCATCGGCATAATGATAATCTCACTGTTAAGGTTGATTGGTAATTTTTCCGAAATGTGATGTGCTGTGATTGGTTTAAGGTATTGTGGGACCCTCTAGCAGGAAGTTTCGTGTGTATGCAAAAGATTTGGGTTTATGTGTAGTCTGGTTTAAAGTAGCACTATTTGATTGCTAATGTATGTATGTTGTATTTAAATTCGAAGTTGTATTCCACTGCGTGTTAAAAGGGAGTTTATTGAGCCATACCCAAAGGTCACAAAGAAAAGATCTAAATGCATAACAAAGGACTAGGAGCTCGTTCAAAATAGTGTTACAGCAGTGAGTCAAATGAAAAGGTTGAATGCGGAAGAAAAGACTTAGGTAACAAAAGAAAAATCTAAACATAGCAAGACAAAGCTCGGGTAAGAAAAAGGACCCGGAGCTCGTGCAGAACAGTGCAATAGCATGGGTCGAGTCAGGAAAAAAGGCAGTCATGCAGGACAATTGGAATATAACTGCAGAAACATAAAAGACAAAGGGACAGCAAGTAGAAGAGGAAAAACACCCAGCAAATCTAAGAAGCTAAAAGGGTTGAATGAAATATTTGAATGTAACTGTAAATGTATTATTTGTTTTTATTTTATTTTTATGCAAAGGCAAGTCTCCCTGAAAAAGAAAAACTCCATTTGATACTGTAATAATTGTATATATTTGTAACATCCTAAATATGCTGAGTGAGGAAATGAATGGGTGGAAGGCAAGAGTCAAGTCAGTTCACTTCATATTCCCATATAGAATGATAACAACCATGAAGTGATCTCTATAAATGATGTTATTGTAATATGCATAGAAAGGTTAGAAATTTGAAGAATGTGAGAGAGAAGATAGAGAAGTTGTGCAGATCCAGAGTTAATATGAAGCAGATTTGAAGGCTGGAAGGGTAGTAGTGAAGTAGGAGTAAAACGGAGTTGATATCCAGGTAAATCAGCATATGATTTTATTATATTGTGAGGAAGTTGGTGCTTCCATATCAAGTTGTAGCTCAATAGTTTTCCAGTTGTAGTTGTTTGAGGTAGGAGCCTCTTGTGGGTTGTAGCCTATAGAAAATACATGGGAGTTGGTGCTTCCATTTCAATTTGTAGCTTGACAGATGTCCAGTTGGAGATGGTTGAGGTAGGAGCCTCTCGTGGGTTGTATCTTGCAGAAAATAGATGGGAGTTGGAGCTTCCTTTCAAGTTGTAGGTTGCAAAATTTGAGGTAGTATCCTTTTGTAGGTTTGAGACTACAAAAAATTAGTGGTGAGAGGGAGTCAGAGCTTGCCTTTGCATCACAACAATAAGAAGATGTGGTTTTGTCCCTTATGGGTTTCCACTTATATTTGATGTCTATGTGCTTGATGATTATGTGTTTATGTGATGTTTTAATCTGCTTAATTACTTGCTCTACACACATTAATTTTTCTGATTCACTATGTATTAAGTTTTTTATGAAATGAAGGTATAAATGAGTTGAATGAAAAGAGTTTTTAAATGTCCATGAATGTATTAAACTGATTCACCCCCCCCCACCCTGTAGGTTTTAACCCTGAAAATAAATTATCTACACACGAATCTTATAACATAAAATAAAAAATAGCGAGAGCATAAAACATAAAATAGATAAACACAGAGATTTTCCCCTGGATCCGAAATTGGGACGACCAGCTTGATTTTTCATTATATTCCTTTTAGTGTTACAACACATATATATACATGCCGAATCATACATAAACCCTAATCCATTAACCCTGGATTAGAACATAACCATAGTTCCCTTGACCGGATCTACAAACATACTAGGGGCCGAAAACCATCGTACCCCAAAACCATGTGCAAAACCATGGACAAAACCATGGGCGCAGACTACCCACCAGAAATTAAGGAATATAACACATACCCAACATTCTCCCACTTGTTGTTTTCTTTCCACAGGGGGCCACATGAGAGCTTAGTCATTGGGCCAATTCTTCAACACCCATTGTTTCTCTACACCAAGAGAACTTCTGAGTGCTCACAGACTTCGTCAATGCATCTACAACATTCTTCAAAGTGTCCACCTTTACCAGCAACACCCTTTTCGCCTCAACCATATCTCTAACAAAGTGATATTGAACATCAATGTGCTTTGTCTTTGAATGATAAGCAGGGTTCTTAGCCAAGAAAATTGCACTTTGGCTATCACAGTCTATCCTTATAGCTTGCTGTACCAACCCCATACTTGAACACAATCTCTGCAACCAAACTGCTTCCTTGCTTGCATGAGTGGCTGCTATGTATTTTGCCTTTGTAGTTGAAAGAGCCACTACAGACTGTCTTTTACTCATCCAACTGACTGCGCCTCCAAATAGGCTAAACACATACCC
This sequence comes from Pinus albicaulis, assembly GCA_034641835.2. Taxonomy (NCBI): domain Eukaryota; kingdom Viridiplantae; phylum Streptophyta; class Pinopsida; order Pinales; family Pinaceae; genus Pinus; species Pinus albicaulis. The sequence continues at coordinate 362,073,498 of CM076578.1, forward strand.
ACTTGTAGATCTTCTTTGGTCCAGATCTCCAGCCCAGTCTGCATCAACAAAACCACGAATGTCCAACATTCTTTCCAATCCTGGTCTTCTCTGGTAGCACAAGCCATAATCACTAGTGCCACGTAAATATTTGAAAACCCGCTTCATTGTTGTCCAATGCTCCTTCCCTGGGTTTGACATAAACCTGCTCAATACTCCCACTGCATGTGCAATGTCTGGTCTAGTACAAACCATTGCATACATCAGGCTACCCACTGCACTTGCATATGGAACACGGGACATATTCTCCTCTTCTTCTTGTGTCTTGGGACACTGTTCAGCAGACAACTTTACACCTATAGGAATAGGAACATTCACCGGTTTACTATCCTGCATATTGAACCTCTGCAATATAGTCTCGACATACTTCCTCTGGTTTAACCAGAGCTTCCTCTTTGCCCGATCTCTCTTAATTTCCATGTCCAAAATATAGTTTGCAGCACCAAGATCCTTCATGTCGAATTTGGAGAATAGTTGGGTCTTCAAATCTTGGATAATTTCTTTGTCATTTCCAATCAACAACATATCATCCACATACGAGACCAAATAAATAACACGGTCACCAATTAATTTAAAATAAACACAGTGATCCTCCTTGCTTCTGGTGAAGCCAAGTCCCCATATGTAGGTATCAAATTTCTGATACCACATCCTTGGTGATTGTTTTAACCCATACAGAGACTTCTTCAACCTGCATACCAGTTCTTTCTTACCCTTCACCATAAAGCCTTCAGTTTGCTTCATGTAGATCTCCTCTTCTAGATCCCCGTGAAGAAATGTTGTCTTCACATCCATCTGTTCTATCTCAAAATCAAATGCAGCAGCAACAGATAAAATTAATCTAATAGAAGTAACTTTGGCAACAGGAGAGAAAATATCACCAAAATCAATTCCCGGCACCTGGGAATAACCTTTTGCTACCAACCGAGCTTTGTATTTCTCCACCTTGCCTTCTACATTCATCTTCTTCTTAAACACCCATTTTCTCCCGATGGGCTTCCTTCCAGCCGGCAACTCCACCGGATCCCATGCCTCATTTTTGTGCAAGGATGCCATTTCATCAACCATGGCCTCCTTCCATAGTTTTCCATCCTCTGAATCTACTGCCTCCCTGACAGTTCTGGGATCATCATTAGTTATAGTTAAGGCAAAACCTGAACAGAAAGCAGATGGACTATACCTTTCTGGTTGCCTTCTTTCCTGAACTGGTCTTCTTAAAGCTGGAGTTTGTCGCTCTTCCTCTTCTGAGTCTTCTTCTGTTGTAGAGTCTGATTCATCCTCCTTTAGCTCAAACTCTATCTTCTCAGGTTCCTTTGGTATGATTTCATGTTTAACAACATCTTTCACCTCTCTGAACACCACATCTCAGCTATACACAACCTTCCTTATTTCTGGGTTCCAAAGCTTGTAACCTTTTAAACCATCCTTATACCCAATAAAGATGCACCTTTTAGATTTATTATCCAACTTGGTCCTTTTCTCCTTTGGAAAATGTACACATGCATCACATCCAAATACCCTTAGATGTGAAAGAGAGGGTTTCTTACTAGTCCATACCTCATGTGGAGTCTTATCCTCCAACACTGATGAAGGTGATCTGTTAACTAGATAGCATGCAGTCTCCACCTCCTCTGCCCAGAATTCTTGTCCTAACCCGGTACCACTGAGCATGCTTCTTGCCTTTTCCATTAGTGTTCTGTTCATTCTTTCTGCAACTCCATTTTGCTAAGGTGTGTATGGAGTATTCTTCTGTCGTGCTATACCACACTTCTTACAGAACTCTTCAAATTCCTTCTTGCGGAACTCCCCACCATTATTTGTCCTTAGTGCCTTTATCTTCTTCTCTATCTAGTTTTCCACCAAAGCCTTAAATTCTTTAAATCTGTCAAAAGCTTCAGATTTCTTCCTCAAAAAATATATCCATGTATTCCTTGAGAAGTCATCTACGAATGAAACATAGTACACAGACTTTCCCAGTGATGGAACTGACATAGGTCTAAACACATCACTGTGCACAAGTTCTAATATCTTGTTCGCCCTCTTAGCACCGGAAGGAAAAATCACCCGATTCTGCTTCCCATATACACAATGTTCACAGAAACCAAAATCTAGAGAGAAATTAGACATACCTTCTACCATACCATTTCTATGCAGTATCCGAAGGCCCTTCTCTCCAATATGTCCAAGCCTTTGATGCCATAGCATGGTATTTTCTCCATAGACAACTAGGCTTTTTGAGTTTTGAGTTTTTTATATTTTATTTTATTTTTGATATTTTTAATTTTATTGATTTATTTATTTATTTAATTTTTTATAATTATTGGCAAACTAGCCGTTATGGTACAACGGCTATGTAGAGCTTCTTTTTCTATTTAAGCTGCGTCCTTGATCAGATTTCGTATCTTGTCCTGATGATGAACCACACTGGCTGGTTCGAAACGTGTCGACACAAAATTCTCCATTGTGATTTTAACCGAAAGATTTGATAATTAACCATAGAACTATTACACCCAACAATAACAGTGCTGCCTTGTAGCTTGTACAGAGTTCTAGTCCAAACTCCCCACATTAATACCAGTGCTCCCCGAACCATCTTGCAGGCATCTTTCTCGAACACTGTTTTTACACCTGCATCATCCATCTTGCTTACAGAAATCAGATTTCTGGCCAATGCAGGAATATGCAGAACACCAGGAAGTGTTCTAATCCTTTCACCTTGTAGCTTCAGCTTTACCTTTCCACGTCCGACGATTTTGGCCTTCCTATCATCCCCTAGGAAGACATCACCATCATATTTCTCATACTCGCAGAACCACTCCCTATGGGGAGTGAAGTGAAAGGATGCACCTGAGTCAATCAAACATGACTCATGATCTACATGTGTATTTGAAGAAGAAGCCAAATACACATCCCCACCTTCATCCGAGGTGGTTTTTGCCTCTGCAGAAGGACCTTCATCAGATCCCTTTCCTTTCTCGGGAGCTTTAGATCTGCATTCCTTTTTATAGTGCTCTTCCTTTCCGCATTTCCAGCACACCTTTACAAACTTTCCAGGAGATTTAGATCTCCCTCTAGATTTAGATCTCCCACTCGAAACCTTATTCTTGTTTTTGTTCTGCGACCTTCCTCGTACAGATAAGGCATCTCCATTCTGACCCTCCATATTTCTCCGTCTCATTTCCTCCGACAGCAAGGCTGAGACAATGTCATCAAAATTCAAGAAGGTTGTATTGCTACCTATTACAATAACCATATTGTCCCACGAGTCTGGTAGAGAACACAACAAACTGATGCACTTATCTTCATCTGATATTTTAATATCAACAGATGACAACTGACTTACCACAGTATTGAAGGCATTTAGATGCTTTGTCACCGAGTCTCCATCCTTCATCCTTAGGTTATACAGGTTTTTCCTCAGGAACAATTTATTCACCAAATACTTAGATTGGTACAAAGTCCCTAGATTGTCCCACAAGGTCTTCACTGTAGCTTCCCCAAATACATTCAACAATATTGAATTTGAGACACACAACCGTATTGTGCTCTTAGCCTTCCAATCCAGTTTATTCCAGTCTTCATCTGACATTGCCGTTGGTTTAGTACCTGGATCTACCGTGATCCATTGATCTTTATCCACCAACAGATCCTCCATCTTGAGCTTCCACAACTCAAAACTCTGACCATTAAATTTCTCGATATCTATCTTCCCGCTGCTCGCCATCTTCTTTCACCACAAGAATCGATCCTGTAGATCTCCCACTGAACAGGGTCTACCTCAGGCCCAAGCAAAAAACCCTCAGCAGAAAATGCGTCCCCTTGAAGCCGAAACTGTTCCAATACCAAATGTAGGTTTTAACCCTGAACAGAAATTACCTACACATGAATCTTATAACATAAAATAAAAAATAGCGAGAGCATAAAACATAAAATAGGTAAACACAGAGATTTTCCCCTGGATCCCAAATCGGGACGACCAGCTTGATTTTTCATTATATTCCTTTTATTGTTACAACACATATATATACATTCTGAAGCATACATAAAACCTAATCCATTAACCCTAGATTAGAACATAACCATAGTTCCCTTGACCGGATCTACAAAAATACCATGGGTTGAAAACCATCGTACCCAAAAACCATGTGCAAAACCATGCACAAAACCATGGGCGCGGACTACCCACCAGAAATTAAGTACCAAAAATTTTCACTGGGGCACTGCCCCGAACCCTGACAGGGGGGGCTACCGCCCCCCCTATGACCCCCCCGTTGTGCCTAGTGCAAAGGGGGGGCTATCGCCCCCCTGCGCATGCTTAGTCGTGGAAAGAATATAACACATACCCAACACACCCCTCTCAGTTTAACTAAGGGTTCATCAATTGGTATCAGAGCTAGTTCCTTTTGTATCAGTTTAACAACTGGAAGAAGATCCTAGGTCCCCAAAATGGCTAGCCTAGAAGGATGCTCATCAAATAAAGCCCCATTATTTACTGGCACTAACTAATCCTTATGGAAAATAAGAATTAAATCCTATCTGATGTCTCTGGGATTAGAGGTCTGGATTGTAGTAGAAGAAAGATACGAACCAAAGGATACTGATGCAGAGAAAGAAGCCAAACAAAATTTCTTAGCTAATGCAAAAGAAATGAATGCACTCTTGAGCGGTCTATGTGAGTCAAAATTTATCAAATTAATGCATATTAAGACTACCAAATATATCTGAAATACATTAGAAAATATCCATGAGGGTGATAAAAAGGTGAAGATGGCCAAACTGCAAGCCTATAGAACTCAGTTTGAAAATTTGAAAATGAATGAAGATGAAGATGTAGCTAGTTTCTTCTTAAAGGTTGTGTAATTTTTGAATAACATGATAACTCTAGGAGAAACCATTAAGGAATGTGTGATAGTGCAAAAGATATTGAGATATTTACCATCCAGGTTTAACCCTAAGGGTTCAGCCATAGAAGAAACAACAAATTGGGAAACCTTGACCACGAACCAATTGCTTGGAAACTTGACGGCTTATGAGATGAGACTTCCACAGGGGAAGTCAAATGTGAGGGAGGCAGCCTTTAAGGTAGAAAAGTGCATAAAAGAGAATGAAGATACATGTTCATGCTTAGATGAAGAAGAGATCAAATTCATCAGAAGATTGGATAAAGGCACAAGTAAATACAAAGGTAAAATTCCATTTAATTGCTTTAATTGTGGAAGAGTGGGGCACTATGCATCTAAATGTACTCATAAGAAAATAGAGAACCAACCACAAGAGACAGAGAAAAACAAATAAATAACTGGAAGAAAGGGAAGATATTTAATAGAAAATATGTGTATGCTCAGCAAGATAGCAGTGCATCTGAAAGCTCAGATGAATCCTCAAATGAAGAAGGAACCTCTGAATTTATGTTAATGGCCAAGGAAGAGCCTGAAGGATTCCTTCTGGAAGATGAAGAAGAAGGTGAGGTAGATCTTGAGGGGGATCTAATGAGTGTCCTGGAGGAAATAGATAGACTTAAACTCAAGTGCAGAAAATAGAAAGAAACAAGGAAGAACCAAATTCGAAAAACCTCATTCAGTTGAAAGTAGAACTTGAAGAAGCTAAGAAGGTGGAAGGCATTCTACTAAAGCAAATTAAAGATAAAAATCAGGAGCAAGAGAAATTGGAAGAAGAAGTAGTATGCCTAAGAAAGAAATTAGAAAAGGCCCAAAGGGAATTATCTATGAACACTCCATGAATGAAAAGCTCTAAACAGTTGGAAAAAATACTAAATGCTCAAAGATATCCTCTTATAAAGTCCAGGATAGGCTATGAAGGAGAAAACAATAAGTACAAGGTTGAAGATAGAAGAATATCACTTTCGTGAAAGCTGTATTAAAACAAAATGATAACTGTCAGCAATCTGAGATTATTGCAACTAGAAGACTGATAGAAGAAAGGAGAAGGTTGTATAAGCAGCTTGGGGATGAGATTACCTCCATAGAGAACTCAGAGAAGGCAGAAATCGAGAAATATGATGAAGAAACCCAAAAGAGATCCAAAGAATTAGAAGCCAGCAAGACCTTGATGGGTAATGAAGCAAAAAGAAACAAGCAGCAACCTCAAATGACAAAGAATGAAATAAAGAAACAGTCAGCTAAAAAAGGCTCATACACCCTTGAATATGAATTCAATAAATCCAGAAGTTGTCAAAGGAGGTTCTTTCCTCCCATGAGAAGTATCACTTGTTTTGACTACCACAAACCTAGACATATTGCAGCATACTGTAAGACAAAGCAAATCCAGTCTAACCAACAAAAGATGCAGGAAATGAAAATACTACCTCAATCAAACAAATGGAGAGGACAACCTTTCACCAGGTACACTAATCGATCCATAGTTACTGTTTTTCATGCAATGAATTTGGACATAAATCTGTTGAATGTAAATTGTGTTAAAAAAGGGGAACAAAATTCGATACATCAGCTCAACCTTTCTTAGGTAAAATAATATGTTATTGATGCCACAAGCTTGGTAATAAAGCAAAAGACTGCAAGTTTCCCTATACATTAAATAACTCTAGACAGATGATGGAATCCAATCAAATCAGAGAAAAATATGAATAAAAAAGAAGTGCAGACATTATGAAGATCCCCAATAAAGTATGGAAGGAAAAGAGAAAGGGGGAACCTGTTACTTCAATAACATATAGTATCCATCATAGTCTTAGGGGGAGCTACTCTAGGAAGCAACACAAATATCTAGCTAGTAAGAGATAAGAAGCAACATCCCAAGATCCCAAGGGGAGAGTAGTTCATAGAAGGTCCCCATAAAAGTAGTCTAAGAAGAGCTCCTTGGAATAAGAACAACTAAAATTTCAGGAAGAGAAATGACCATTCCTCTAACAGAGAACTATAGAGGAAGAAGGATACATGAAGCATTCAATAGCCAACAGGTTGATGGAAGGAGAGAAGGTAGCAAGCAGCCATGGTGGTAGAGGGAACATCAACCATGAACATGTAAGCTAAGAATACCACAACACACTAAGTGATGAATGGTTAAAATCAAAAAAATTATGTTTTGAGCTATAGAACTGGAAAGATTCATAGGGGATGATCACATTGTGCATCACACTACAAGAGTTAACAATGAAACAAATTTAAGAAGGATGGGTAAGAGAAATTTTTATCATAACTGTATCATTACAGCATTCATATATAGAAGGTCCCCTTGGAGGAAAGTAGTTAAATAAGTGATAAAACTATGAGTGGTCTGCACTTTTAGATTCCAAGTAAAGAAATTGAATATGTCTTCCCGAAGTTCATTATGTTAGAACAATTGAAGTGTATATAGAGCAGCAATAATTTTGGTGTAGTCCTAGAAAGGAATATGCAGTAACATTCTATTAAAACAGAATGATAGAATAAACAAAATGTTAATGACGGCAAGATTAGATTCAGTATATTGATGATTGATGTTGAGAACAGTGGAGAGCTCAATAGTAGAAACTATGAAGGTTATCTTAACTATGGGTGTATGTGCGAGCTGAAGTGAACTTACTACATGGAGTATCAAATTAGTATCAATTGGTATTTGAAACAAGCAGCCTGTCTATCAGTAGAATACCAAGTGTTATCAGTGAATCAGTGGTATGATATAGGTCCTCAAGATCAAAGTATTATGGAAGAAGTACATCAAGGTAGTATTCCCAGCGATTATCAACATTATAGTATATGTGGATAAAGCTCTGGCTGCTCTGATTATTAAAAAATATTTTTTGATTGTAAATATTGGAGAATCTCGAGCTGCATTATTAAAGCATGGAAAGGAATTTTTGTTATTTCACCATTGCAGAGAGGTTGATCAATGAAATACATACCCCCTTATGTCATAAATAAAATTGTATAGTCGATAAGTGAGATTGACCAATGCATTGAATGTATCTAGCCTCAAGGGTTTGTTTTGAAAGTACTCTGTACAATAGTAAAGTCATTTGGTCTCTTAGATTGAAATATATTGTGTAATCTTAAAATAAGTTGTAAGTTCTGGTTTGATTCATTGTTCACATCATTATCAAGGGCCTTTCGACTGTTAGTATAATATCCCTTTCGGCAGTCTAGCACATATCACCACCAATAGGCAGTAAAGGTGAACCACAACTATAAAAGATATATTGGCATCACCATATTTGAATAGATGTGTAATGCAGATATGCATTGAAGAAGAAGAAATATTCCATCTACAATCTTCCTCAACACATATGTATCTCAGATGAAGATCATAATATAGAATGAAGTATATTTGGAGCATACTTTATATGTCGTATGGAGCATTCTCAGTATTTTAGTATTGTTCCAATGATGCATCTCTGATTATATAAGTCTGGTACAGTTTTTTTGTGAAGCGTCCTTATCATCACTTTCAGCTTTATACAAGTTCAAGGAGTCTATGCTCTGGGATGGTATCAGCTTACTGTGCATATACATACAAGTTCAATGATTCTCAAAGTTTTCTCACAACAACCCTTGTACACTAGTTTGGAGCAACAAGGTATCAAGTCAGAAGAAGAAGGCCTATACACAACTCAGAAATAAATAATGCAAATATGGAAACTACACTGGGAAATGTGAAAACCTTTTCCATTGATGTCAAATGGGGGAGGAAAAGAAAGCAGAAGAAGAAAGGCTCTTCTGAAAAACAAGCAGAGTAAGAAAGACACTTCTTAGAATGAAAGGGGGAGGAAGCGTTGGAGGAAGTGTTGCCATCAATGCCAAAGGGGGAGACTGTTGGAAATATTGTCATTGATGGCAAAGGATCACAAAGGAGAAACAACTGAACTATAAAAAAGGAAAAGGCAGAAAAGGTAGCTAAGAAGCAAGGCAGACAAGGAGAAAAGGCAACAAAGAAGAAGAGAAGCAGCAACAATAAGGCAAAGAAGAAGATCAGGCAATAATGTAGTAAGAAAATATAAGAGAGAGGCGAGAGCCGAGAGGAAGAGGCCAATTAAACAAATAATATTAGGCCAAGAGAGAGAGGCGAGAGATGAGAGATAGAGAGGGCTCTATAGGAATATAATGCCATGCAAAGAGAGCATTAACCAAAGCTAAGTTGTAAGCAGATAAACTTATGTGCAGGTTGAAAGGAATAAATTCTGAATTTTGGCTTTAATCATAATGAAAAGGTGTATGTCGAGTTTGATAACGTGGGATGAGATTCAATAAAAAAGACAAGATCAAGAGAGATTCACGTTGAATAATACAGAACAAGCTCAGGAGGAGTAGTGTGGAGGAACCAGTGTTGCATAGCGGCGACAATATAAAAAAACAGAAATCGACTAAGGCAGAGAACACTTAAAATATTTCCAAAGAAGGTGAACGGACAGTCAGAATTAGATAGCAGAAGTGAAGGTGAAAGATGAATGGTTAAGATGACTTCACAAGTTAAGTTGGTTGTGATGTGATGCAATGAGGGGCGACCATGTGTTAGCATTGCGCATTAGCGCACATCGTAGATTTTAGAGGTTGTCGTTAAGAGTTCGCACATTATGGTAAGTTGTTTGTGATGCGATCGCGAGAAGGATGGAAGGATGCGATGCGATGAGGGAGGAGCCACGTGTCAGCACTATGCAATAGCTCACATCTCAGATTATATGGTTTAGCATTATTGATAAGAGTTAAACTTGTGGGCGAGTGATTGTGATAAGACAAAGAGGTATAGCAAGACTGTTAGATCTGGTGAAGATCTACAATGGAGATTACGGTGTAAATTCACATCGGCAGAATGATAAGCTCGCTATTAAGGTTGTTTGGTAATTTTTCCTAAATGCGATGTGTTGTGATTGGTTCAAGGTATTGTGGGACCCTCTAGCAGGAATTTTCACGTGTATGCAAGAGATTTGGGTTTATGTGTTGTCTGGTTTAAAGTAGAGTTGTTTGATCGCTAATGGATGTATATTATTTAACTCCAAAGTTGTATTCCACTGCATGTTAAAAGGGAGTATATGTGGGCCATACCCCACAAGTCACAAATAAAAGACCTGAACACATAACAAAGGAACAGGAGCTCGTGCAAAACAGTGTTTCAACAGTGAGTCAAACGAAAAGGCTGAACGTGGAAGAAAAGGCTCGGGTAACAAAATAAAAGTTTGAACACAACAAGAAAAGGCTCGGGTAAGAACAAGGACCTGGAGGTCATGCAGAACAGTGCAACAGCATGGGTCAATTCGGGAAAAAGGGTAGCCATGCAGCATAGTTGGAATACAACTGCAGAAACATGAAAGACAAAGGGACAACAAGCCAAAGAGGACAAACATACAACAAATATAAGAAGTTGAAAGGGTTGAATGAAATATTTGAGTGTAACTGTAAATGTATTATTTGTGATGCAAAGGAAAGTCTCCCTGGAAAAGAAAAACTCCATTTGATACTGTAATAATTGTATATATTTGTAACATCCTGAATATGATGAGTGAGGAAATGAATGGGTGGAAGGCAAGAGTCATGCCTGTTCACTTTATATTCCCATATAGAATGAAAAAAAACATGAAGTGATCTCTATAAATGATGTTATTGTAATATTCATAGAGGTTATAAAGTGGAAGAATGTGAGAGAGCAGATAGAGAAGTTGTGTAGATCCAGAGCTAATACGAAGTAGATTTGAAGGCTAGAAGGGCAGCAGTGTAGAAGGAGTAAACCAGAGTTGATATCCAGGTAAATCAGCATATGATTTTATTGTAGTGTGAGGAAGTTGGTGCTTCCATATCAAGTTGTAGCTTGATATATGTCCAGTTGTAGCTGGTTGAGGTACGAGCCTATTGTGGGTTGTAGCCTACATAAAATACATGGCAGTTGGTGCTTCCGTTTCAATTTTTAGCTTGATATATGTTCAGTTGGAGTTGATTGACATAGGAGCCTCCTGTGGGTTGTAGCATGCAGAAAATAGATGGGAGTTGGAGCTTCCTTGCAAGTTGTAGCTTGCAGAATTTGAGGTAGTAGCCTCCTATAGGTTGGAGCCTACAGAAAATCAGTGGTGAGAGGGAGTTGGATCTTGCCTTTTCATCACAGCAATAATAAGATGTGGTTTTCTCCCTTATGGGTTTCCACTTATATCTACTATCTATGTGCTTGATGATTATGTGTTAATGTGATGTTTTAATTTGCTTAATTACTTTCTCTACACACATTAAGTTTGTTGATTCATTATGTATTAAATTGCTTATGAAATGAAGGTATAAATGAGTTTAATGAAAAGAGTTTTTAAATGTCCATGAATGTATTAAACTGATTCACCCCCCCCCCCTCCCCCTCTCTCAATTTAACTAAAGTTTCATCAATATATAGTGCACTTTCACTTCACAAGATTACCAACTCCGGTCGATAATTTATGGTAGCAATTTAAGAACATTAAATTGACTAAACACCCCTTAAAAAAATATGTTAAACCTTCAATGGATGAAACATTGGTATTAAACCTCTTAGGAAGACATCTCAACACTTTTTGAACAACCACAGCTTCATCTAGTTTCTCATGGTGTTCCCAACTTCATCAACTCTTAAAAAATATTTTTCAATATCTTCATCATAATGAATCCTTAAAGACTAAAATTGAATCCTATAACCTTTAAGTTTATCTTTCTTTACCTTGTTGTCACCTTCATAGAAACTACTTATTTTTTCTTAAATAGCCTTGGCCAATGTGCATTCGATCACTTTGAACAATTTTGATTCAGGTAGGCTAGGAAGTAAGACATTCATTTCTTTAGCATTGCATGTGAACTCCATATTTTGATCTTCGGTAATCTATGCTAGAGGATTTTGATATTATTCTTCCAAAACATCCCACACATCATCTCCAAGTGATTGAATGTAAGTCTTCATCCTCACTTTAAAAAACACATAGTTTTTTCCATTGAACATTGGTGCCTTGTTGGTAAATCCTCCCTAGTTTTTCATGGTCCTTGATATTTCTTCTAGCTGTTAAACTGATATGAAGTAACCAGGATATGATACAAATTGTTAGAAACCAGGAAAATACTGATTCATCCCCTCTGTTATTATTTTTTTGGTTTCTAACATCAAGCACAAAAATATAGGTCTTCTCTTGATGTAATAGTTAGGTCTTAATTAAAATTCAACTCATCCTTTCCTTTATAGTTTGATTTTATGCAATGAGTATTGTTGTAATTCTTTATAATTCGATGTTTTACAAGTTAAATAATCTTCTGTTGTGCAAGTAATTCTACTGGTTTGTAGGGAATAACACTATCATTTTCATTTGTAACACTACCATCAATACCCTCCTTTCATTTTCATCAACTTCTTCAAGCTGTTTGTATACAAAAAATTCAGGACAAATATGTTAGAGGCCATTGTTTGCATTCCCTCGGCTTGGAAAGGACTCCCATATTATTCTCCCAACTTCTGTCAAATTACCTAGCCTTCAGATCATTTTCAAAGCCCTTTGTATTCTCTCAGATCCAATCCTGTAGCAATATAGTACAATCCTGTACCATCATGTAGCACCATATAGAAATCGTGTAGCCCCATGTAAAACCCCTAAAAAATTAACTTAAATTGTCCTTTAAGTTGAATTTTTGCCTCTTATTCCTTCACAGCATTCCCTAGGCCTTGGAACTAAGCTTAAGGAAGATCAATGACCACTTAGAACTTTCATTTCCATCACTGCAATTGATTTCTGCAATCAGGGTTGCTTATTGAGTTCATGAATTTAATAACACGTGGATACTTTACATAGTTACTTCTTGAAGCATTTATTGAATTTTGTCATTAGAGTAGAATCTGCTTTGAATGGAGTAGTTTAGGATTGATTTCATGTTATTTACTTTATTCAATTAGACTAAGTTTATTTCTCTGTCATTCATTTTCTGCAATAGGTTATTGTTTCTATTCCAAGCATTTCATTCCTTGCAAGTATATTGGGATTTCCTTTTATGAAACATTTTCATTCCTTTCAATTAGATTATAATTTTCTTTGATACAACATTTTCATTTTTTCAAGTATACTTTTATTTACCTTTTTGCAACATTTTCATTCCTTGCAAGTAGATTAGAATTTCCTTTGATGAAACATTTTCATTCTGTTAGGAATCTATAATTTTAGCAGATTGGTGAGACTAAAACTGCAGAAGCAACATTATTTCAACCAACTTTGGGATTCTAGGATCTAGCCATCCTGAATCCGGAGAGGGATCTCTCCAATAAGTGCAAAGAGGGATTTGTCTTTGAAGTTTTGGGTAAGGATATTAGGCTAGTTATGAAGGCCAAGGGTTTTTTTTGTTTTTTGTATGGTTGAGCATGAATATTACTTGAGGGGAAAAATTCTAAATGCAAAACAGTTTCAAAGGTGAGAAGTTGCATGCAATCAGAGTAAGCTTCGGCCAAAAGGTAGATAATTGTAGGTTTTAGTCCATTGGGGTATGGAGTCATAATAGGGTTTAATTGGAACAGAAAGAGGCAAGAATGGTCCATGGGGCAAGTCATCTATGTCTAAGGATCTCTTTGAAGTTTGATTTATGGAATGAAATGATACAATAAGTAGGAGAATTAAACAGATGACGAACAAAGAGCAGCCTAGGATCTGATAAGTACTTTTAAACTAGTCAGCCTTTGACATAGACTCAAGAAAAACATAAAAGCAAACTAGGATATGGTAAGTACTTTTAAACTAGCTAGCCTTTGATACACTTTCAATAGAAAACACTTTAAAACAAAGGGAAACTTGAAGGCAACTTTTGTAGAAGAAACTGGTGGGCCAGGCTCACCACAAATCCTCTCCTAGCTCTGCTTTACTTGGTTACTTTCAAGACAAACACAAAGGTAACACAGAATGGCCTAAGATCTGGTAAGTACTTTGAAACTAGCTAGCTTTTAACACATTCCAAGGGAAATATTCAGGCAGCCTTTGGAGATAAAACTAGGACCAGGGCACACCATATCTTCCATAGTTCATCTCTACTTAACTAATATTGAACATAAAATTCAATAATAACATTCAGCTAAGGCAATAAGATGAGGGAACACCAACATTCCTATGCTTAAACTGAATTAAATCATTCCTAAATAACATAGATTAGAAGAAAACATATATATATAAAGATTTTCAGTCAAAGAAGGTTACTGTTGTACAGTAGCTCCTAACTCTATGCATGTATTTCTTTATAAGAGAATATGAAACACAGTGAAAACAAAAACAAAATAACAAGTTACAATTAGAGAAACATCACCGTCAACATAGACCAGGATCCCATAAATCAGCTTGTATTGATGCTCCAAACCAGTTACAAATTTAAGTCCAGTGGTTTAGTTTAGCAACCATCTACACATCTCAGCCTAACCTATCTATCACAAGCAGAGCTCCAAGAGCCAGTGAACAGTATTTACAATCATAAATTTAAGCTCAAGTGTATATCAAAGTTCTGCAACCAACCCCTCACTCATCTTCTGCAGAAGTATATATAGAAGAATGAGGAGGTGAGATCTGATAAAAGATCTCCAATTACAATTAATACAGATTTAATGGCTTCTTGGCCTTTGAGGGGCTCAATGAAGAAACTTACATGGGTACACTATGTATTAAATGTTTTACATAAATTTTAAGCTCGGTGGGAGCTTTTGTTGACCTTTGAGGCTCTATGTGGCGTCGAAGTAACTCTGTAGATGTTTGTCATTAATTTCCTTGGCAGAGTTTCCTCTTTGGCTGCATTTTGAGACAAATATCTAATCCTGATCAATAAATTCGGCCTCTAATTGAGTACTTTGAGGCACAGGTGGCATCGTGGTAGCTAGAGGGATCAATTTGCCTCAATTGTGGCAGTGGAGGTTTTCCTGTCGATAAAACACTTCAGATTTTCTTTAAACTGTGTTTTAAATCGGGGATTAGGCTTTTGATAAAAATTCTTAGCCGTGATCCCCGGAAATATGTCTTCCATCCTCTGTCCTGGTTCATTTTGATCTTCGTCACTGATACTCTTTGACTATGTCCAATTCATGGTTTTTCTAATATACAGGGCTGCGCAGGGTTATGTGGCATCAATTATTCATGAACAATTGATGAAAACATGTTTTTAACACCCTATGATGATTTTATTTGGTGAATTGAAGGCAGGAAGATCGTCATCCTCTGCCTTTGAATTTTCTTCAAAAATGGCGAGAAAACCATTTAAACCCTGCAAAATACAAACAAATATTAAAAAATCTAGCATATATAGGTTTATTGTTGTGGAGGACACGTGGAGGAAGCGTCACCGTTGGATGGCATCATCCAACGGTCAGGATTGATCGGGAGAGATCATAGAGAGGCGGAAGGATTGTTTAAATCAGAGCCGTTGATCGCACAGAGATCGATGGTCGAGAGTAGAAACGGAAAGTCAAAGCGGAAGATGTTGACTGGGCAATCGAATTAGGGCGATGAAATGTGGGTCGTTGATCTGCAGATCAGATCGACGACAGAGATTCTCCAATGACCGCGTCGTAGCCCGATTAACCGTCGGGCATCTTTGGTGAGCGATAGCCGTTGGATGGCCCGCCCCAGATCGGATGGTGGATGCCAATATCGAGCGGGGTCCACATCTGAACATTAATGCGCGATGGACGGTGGTTTTATGGACAGTGCCCAGGACGCATGTCAACCGTTGAATGGAATCGCTGCCAATCGGGAAAAAACTGCCCTCGCCCAAAGGCGGTGCGATGAAAACCGCGCGATTTTTGGAATGGGTTAGTGGATGGTAGGGACCACCAGGGCGATGGACTCTGCTCAGTCGATCTGCAGATCAGATTGACGGTGGAGATTGACTGGGGTTTGAACCGGCGGAGAAACTTTAGAAAATAATTAAAACCCAAAATTTGGAAATAACATAAGGTTTTAATATTTTCGGGGGGGGGGGGGGGCGGGATATATATGTAATATGATCAGGCACCTGGCTGCGAGGCCTTTGGGCGCGTGGAGAAATATATGACCGAGGGTCAATGGGAAAAAGGGCTAGGACCCATATATGCCCAAAATGTGGATTTTTATGGTTTTTCATTGATTTTCAAAGGGTTAGAGGGGTTCGGATAAGGCAAAGAAGGAGTCTTTAAACCTTATAAAAGGGATTTTGATGAAGGGGAAATGGGAAAAACATAAAAATGAGGGATTTTCATGGGAAATAGAGGGATAGAAAATGAGGTTAGCTTTGGAAGAAGGGAAGGGGGAAAAAGGTGCTTGCAAGAATATTCTTCCTTGGGAATCAACAGGATTTTTTAGTATAAGAAAAGGAACAGCAGTGAAGATTTGGACAGAGGCAGGAGGCCTTAAAGAGTCTTCAAGAGCCAACACTTTTTAGCAATGAAATTTTTTCCTTGAAGGCTCAAAAATTCTTAGCCACCTTTTGCTATAACAAATATTATAGGTGGCTAACAGTGGCTCCACTTGGGGATGATGCCTTCTTGAATGCATCAAGAACTTCAAACTTGCATTCTCTGGGAGGCTGACCTGTGCCACATCCATTATGTTCTCTGGGAGGCTGACCTGTGCCTGATCCATTGGGCTGTCCTTTCTTTGCTGGGATGATCTTTCTTTGAAACACATTATCAGCCATGAAAACCATGGATGTTTCATCTACAAGCTTTCTACCTACCCAATCCTATAGATCTAACATTTTTTCTTCATTAGAGTGCACTTGGATTGGCAAACTCTTTTCACAACATTTTATTCTTTTAAAAGCAGGAAAATTAATCTATTTCTACTTCTTATTTCTCCATGGACTCAGATTAAACAGTTGAGCCCATATGAGTCTCTACCTAATCTACTGTCTGTTGGGATTAAACTGTCCAACAGACTTTATTCTCTAAATTCTACAACAGAAATTGAAAAGCACTCAAGTCAGGATTGAACAGTCTAACTTGATGCTGGTCTATGGCATAAAAACAAACTGCACATAGACATTATTTTGCAGAAAATTTAAAAAAAATGGAAGGCTTAAGATTTGAAAGTTTCTGATCATGGCCTTCTCTTTTTACAGCTCTGTTTTGGCTCTTGTTTGAGCTGTTTTTTCCCTTTTTTCTGGTTCAGATTTTGAGCTAATTAGAACCAGGATTACTTCTTTTTTTACTCAGAAAATAAAGCAGATTTGAGTCATCTCTTTTTGGAAACTTAGGTTCAGATTTTGAACATGTTTGAACCTTTAATTTCTATCCTAATCTATCTACTGAGAAGCCAAGATTAAACAGTTTGGAAAATTGAATTCACTATCCTATCAGCAGAAAATTTAAAGCTAATTAGTCAAGTTTAGGTTGTTTGACTAACTAGAAGTGTGTTTTGTAGTAGTGGCATTTAAGCTTGCACACTTTCAGATTTGTTTCTCTTTTTGGTATGGGGCTATACCTTTCTTGTTTTGACAATCTGCCCTCTTTTCTTTCTTTTCTTTGTTTTTGTATTTTTGAATCTTTGATTTTTCTTCAAAGCAGAAAAAAACAACTAATCTACATGCTCAAAACTAAGCTTTATTAACATTCCTATCTAACCTACTCTAACTTGGAATATTTACATATTCATATGATACAAAAATGCCAATGCAGCCAGCTGAGTAGTGTCAAGAAGAAGTAGAAACTTTGGCTGCTTGTCAGAGGTATCCATAGAAAATATTGAAGATTAACCTTCAATATCAAGGCTATCACAGAAGGTGACAGCTTTTCATGTCTCTGGCTCTTGCAAAGGATCACTTCTTGATAATTTGAGCCAGTTGGTATTTCCACACACTCTTCCATAGGATCAACAAAGAAAATATGAAGTTTTTCTTCCTTTTGGTCCTCCACAATTTGTAGATTATCTACTTCCAAGACATCAGCTTTGAGGACTATCTCTTCAGTACGTATCTTGGAAGTATCGTCATCTTTATCCTGCACAATAGCAAACAGTGAAATATTTTCTCTCTCTAAACATATGCTTGCTTCTAATGTACATTCAGGTTCTTTGAATGACAGTTTGACATTAATGAAGGGAGAAGTTTCTTCTTGGGAAGATGGTATATCCACAATAGGATAGTCTTGTATTTTTTTCTCTCCCTCTTCTTTATCATCATCTGAACTGGAGGACTCATCATATTTGGCAGTGTTTTCCTCTTGTAGCCCTGGTATGCTTGGATTCAGTGGGCTAAACTCTGTGAAGAGATTATTATATTCTTGAGTGGGGGTGTATTCAATGGTTTCCTCTTGCTCCAAAATTTCTTCATTACTCTTCTCTTCACCTTCTGAGTTGAAAGGCTGCTGATTCCCAATAAAGTGAAATATTTTTATGATGGACCGAAAAGGATGATTGCGGCTTTCAATATGATGATGGTGAAACTCATAACACCAATCAAATGATGGTTGCCATGCATGATTAGTTTCTACTTGGAAATCATCATCATCATAAGACTGATTGAAATTTGAAAATTTATTAGAAAAAAAAATTTCATTAGTCAAACATATTGGGATATTAGTAGGTCCTTCTTCATTCTGATCTACAAAAGAAATTTCTAAATCTGTACAAAAAAGTTCTCTATGTGAATGGGAAAGAGTGTTTGTTTTGCAGAAAGTTTCAGAGGCTGACTGTTTATAAATAGTCTGATCTATTTCCTTCTTTGTCAAAGGGGAAGATGTTTCCATGTTCTTTTGAACAGAAGTACAACAGTTCTCTGTCTCTTGTGAAGACTGATTTTGAGGCTGGATGTCTTCTTGAGCCTCATCTATAAGGGATGATGAATCAATATTTGAGTTTTTAGGGATATCTTGAGGGATGTTCTTTATTTCTTGGATCATCTCTTCCTCAACTGATTCATCTATGTTCTTAAAATTTTTCAATAGGAGTTTAAACTCATGAATGGCTGTTAAAAGATCTTCAGGATGCATCTCTTCCAAAGCTTCCTCATTATCTATAATGTGTTGGGTGATGTTTTGTGATGGATCATAATATATTGCACCCAATGATAATGATGTAGTGTTTTCTTTATAGTTCTCATAGAACACATATTGAAGGTCCCTTAAAGAAAACAAACTACTAGATCTCAGTATTCATACCAATCCCTAGCTTTTCCTTCTAATGTTAACATGAAAATTTTCATTACGCAGTCTTCATGCCATTCAACTTTCAACCTCCATACATGTATATGAAATTTGATGAGATGTAATAGAGGGTCATCAAAATTTTCACCTTGAAAAACAAGCAGGTTGTCATCCCAATTCACCTGGGGCATCTTATGTGGAAACCTAGGGATATGATCTCTACTCATTGGGGCATATCTTCATTGTATTTTTGGAATCATATTTGTAAATCAAGAAAGAGGTCACTGTGTCTGGTCAATCAGTTCAGGGTCTTCTACCAGTGGAGTCATTTGGTCTTCTAGGAGTTTCAGAGTGTGGAGTCGCCAAGTGGAAGTTTTTAGCTCTTTTGAAGGTAAAAGGTTTTATGGTCCAACACCATGTTTATTTAATACCAATCTGAAATATTTTTGGGTTTTTTGAGTTCTTTTTCAATTGTGTGGTTTCTAAGAATATCCTAACTTTGTTCAAAACTTTGCTACGATTAAGAGACAAAGACAGTCTATTCTTATGGCTAAGCCAGCTGATTTTTCAAGGTTAGATAAAGTCTTAATAGAATCCTAGGGTTCACCTAGTTTGTCACTGATTCAAACAAGTTTTACCATGATTAAAAATCTTAGGTAGTGCTTGAAAAGGCTGCTTTTTACTCTCAAAGTTTTATAAAAATGAAAAAGATTCTGGGTTTCATTCCCCAGCGGAGTCGCCAGAAATGTTAGGAATCTGTAATTTTAGCAGATTGGTGAGACTAAAACTGCAGAAGAAACATTATTTCAACCAACTTTGGGATTCTAGGATCTAACCCTCCTGAATCTGGAGAGGGATCTCTCCAATAAGTGCAAAGATGGATTTGTCTTTGAAGTTTTGGGTAAGGATATTAGGCTAGTTATGAAGGCCAAGGGTTTTGTTTGTTTTTTGGATGGTTGAGCATGAATATTAATTGAGGGGAAAAATTCTAAATGCAAAACAGTTTCAAAGGTGAGAAGTTGCAAGAAATCAGAGTAAGCTTCGGCCAAAAGGTAGATAATTGCAGGTTTTAGTCCATTGGGCTATGGAGTCATAATAGGGTTTAATTGGAATAGCAAGAGGCAAGAATGGTCCATGGGGCAAGTCATCTATGTCTAAGGATATCTTTGAAGTTTGATTTATGGAATGAAATGATACAATAAGTAGGAGAATTAAATAGATGAGGAACAAAGAGCAGCCTAGGATC
The DNA here is from genome assembly GCA_034641835.2 of Pinus albicaulis. NCBI lineage: Eukaryota > Viridiplantae > Streptophyta > Pinopsida > Pinales > Pinaceae > Pinus > Pinus albicaulis. The sequence continues at coordinate 362,093,803 of CM076578.1, forward strand.
TGATAAGTACTTTTAAACTAGTCAGCATTTGACATAGACTCAAGAAAAACATAAAATAAAACTAGGATCTGGTAAGTACTTTTAAACTAGCCAGCCTTTGATACACTTTCAATAGAAAACACTTTAAAACAAAGGGAAACTTGAAGGCAACTTTTGGAGAAGAAACTAGTAGGCCAGGCTCACCACAAATCCTCTCCTAGCTCTGCTTTACTTGGTTACTTTCAAGACAAACACAAAGGTAACACAGAATGGCCTAAGATCTGGTAAGTACTTTGAAACTAGCTAGCTTTTAACACATTCCAAGGGAAATATTCAGGCAGCCTTTGGAGATAAAACTAGGACCAGGGCACACCATATCTTCCATAGTTCATCTCTACTTAACTAATACTGAACATAAAATTCAATAATAACATTCAGCTAAGGCAATAAGATGAGGGAACACCAACATTCCTATGCTTAAACTGAATTAAATCATTCCTAAATAACATAGATTAGAAGAAAACATATATATATAAAGATTTTCAGTCAAAGAAGGTTACTGTTGTACAGTAGCTCCTAACTCTATGCATGTATTTCTTTATAAGAGAATATGAAACACAGTGAAAACAAAAACAAAATAACAAGTTACAATTAGAGAAACATCACCATCAACATAGACTAGGATCCCATAAATCAGCTTGTATTGATGCTCCAAACCAGTTACAGCTTTAAGTCTAGTGCTTTAGTTTAGCAACCATCTACACATCTCAGCCTAACCTATCTATCACAAGTAGAGCTCCAAGAGCCACTGAACACTATTTACAATCAAAAATTTAAGCTCAAGTGTATATCAAAGTTCTGCAACCAACCCCTCACTCATCTTCTGCAGAAGTATATATAGAAGAATGAGGAGGTGAGATCTGATAAAAGATCTCCAATTACAATTAATACAGATTTAATGGCTTCCTAGCCTTTGAGGGGCTCAATGAAGAAAATTACATGGGTGCACTCTATATTAAATGTTTTACATAAATTTTAAGCTCAGTGGGAGATTTTTTTGACCTTTGAGGCTCTGTGTGGCATCGAAGTAACTCTGCAGATGTTTGTCATTAATTTCCTTGGCAGAGTTTCCTCTTTGGCTGCGTTTTGAGACAAATATCTGATCTTGATTAAAAAATTCGGCCTCTGATTGAGTACTTTGAGGCACAAGTGGCATCGTGGTAGCTAGAGGGATCAATTTGCCTCAATTGTGGCAGTGGAGTTTTTCCTGTCGATAAAACACTTCAGATTTTCTTTAAACTGTGTTTTAAATCGGGGATTAGGCTTTTGATAAAAATTCTTAGCCGTGATCCCTGGAAATATGTCTTCCATCCTTTGTCCTGGTTCATTTTGATCTTCGTCACTGATACTCTCTGACTGTGCCCGATTCATGGTTTTTCTAATATACAGGGCTGCGCAGGGTTATGTGGCATCAATGCTTCATGAACTATTGATGAAAACGTGTTTTTAACACCTTGTGATGATTTTCTTTGGTGAATCGAAGGCAGGAAGATCGTCATCCTCTGCCTTCGAATTCTCTTCAAAAATGATAAGAAAACCATTTAAACACCCCAAAATACAAACAAATATTAAAAAATCCTGCATATATAGGTTTATTGCTGCAGAGGACACGTGGAGGAAGCATGGCCATTGGATGGAATCATCCAACAATCAGGATTGATCGGGAGAGATCATAGAGAGGCAGAAGGATTGTTTAAATCAGAGCCATCGATCGCGCAGAGATCGACAATCGGGAGCGAAAACGGAAAGTCAAAGTGGAAGACGTTGACTGGGCAATCGAATCAGGGCAATGAAATGTGGGTTTTCGATCTGCAGATCAGATCGACGGTGGAGATGCTCCAATGACCACATCGTAGCCCAGTTAACCGTCGGGCATCTTGGGGGGGCGATATTTGTTGGATGGCCCACCCCATATCGAACGGTGGATGCCAATATCGCGCAGGGTCCACGTCCGAACGTTAACGCGCGATGGACAGTCGTTTTATGAACAGTGTCGAGGACGCGTGTCAACCGTTGAATGGAATCATTGCCAATTGGGAAAAAACCACCCTCGCCCAAAGGCGGTGCGATGAATACCGCGCGGTTTTTGGAATGGGTTAGTCGATGGCGGGGACCATCGGGGCGATGGACTCCGCGTCGTCGATCTGTAGATTAGATCGACGGCGGAGATTGACTGGGGTTTGAACCAGTGGAGAAACTTTAGAAAATAATTAAAACCCAAAATTTGGAAATAACATAAGGTTTTAATATTTTCGGGGGGGGCGGGATATATATGTAATATGATCAGGCGCCCGGCTGCAGGGCCTTTGGGCGCGTGGAGAAATATATGACCGAGGGTCAATGGGAAAAAGGGCTAGGACCCATATATGCCCAAAATGTGGGTTTTTATGGTTTTCAATGATTTTCAAAGGGTTAGAGGGGTTTGGATAAGGAAAATAAGGAGTCTTTAAACCTTATAAAAGGGATTTTGATGAAGGGGAAATGGGAAAACATGAAAATGAGGGATTTTCATGGGAAATAGAGGGATATAAAATGAGGTTATATTTGGAAGAAGGGAAGGGGGGAAAAGGTGCTTACAGCAGTATTCTTCATTGGGAATCAGCAGGATTTTTTAGTATAAGAAAAGGAACAGCAGTGAAGATTTGGACAAAGGCAGGAGGCCTTCAAGAGTCTTCAAGAGCCAACACTTTTTAGCAATGAAATTTGTTCCTTGAAGGCTCAAAAATTCTTAGCCACCTTTTGCTATAACAAATATTATAGGTGGCTAACAATTTCCTTGAAGTATATTTGGATTTCCTTTTATGCAACATCTTTCCTTTTTGCATAGTCTAGATCCAATTTGAAAAATGGTATTTGTACACCTTGGTTTGATTCACTAACTTAGAGTAGCTTAAGTAGAAATTATCTTACTATGTATATAACATTGTGACCTCTTAAGTTCTTACAAATCTCAGATTGATAAATTAAAGTTGGTAGCCCCTGGAGTTGCAACATTCTTGTTGCAATGCCAAATATCATTAGCGAGCTCCTTATAGTTCCTTGTTTGCTCACCAAAAAGGGACTCAATATTCCCTGTAGACATGGTAGGAGGCTTGTAGATAACAAAATGATGATGTCTCTTAGTGGAAGTGGGGTTTTTTTGGTAAGAATGTTCTTTTTCTATCCCTAACTCTTTGATGCATAAAAGAAAGAAATATATTTTCCTTTTTTTATAATTTTTTTGGAAATGAAAATGTTAATGCAATTTTTTTTCATTTTGAAAAAAATGAAATGAGATAAACAACATGTATACTAGGGAATAATACAGTACATACTTTGACACCTACTTAACAACGATTCCAAAAAGTGGTGACCCTCAGTATTGCAGCAACAATGCTGCAAGTCCCAAAGGTATTAGATTTAATTGTCAACTCGGGGTTCATAAAAACGTAATAGGGGTAAAAATTATATATGTAGTAAGAACTGTCTCTTTCTTTGGTGAATTTTATGTAGGTGGAAGTGCTAAGATAAAATCTATTTATACAAGGACCATTTTAATTGTTCTATGCAACAGGAAAAACTTGAAATGGGAAGGAATGAAATTACAACAAGAAACCCTATAATAATTTAAATGAATTAAGGAAAACCATCTTAAATATAATGAAATTAAATCATGTCTATTCTAATGTGAAAAGAAAGAAAACATATTGTTGAAGTAAAATATTGGAAATTGTAAACCCTAATTCTGCTGGAAAGAAGCAATTTCTACAATAATCTAGGTCAAGGAATATAATTGATATCTCTACTTCTAAATTTCATTCTCAAGGTTATAGGAATGTTGTAACACATAAAATAAGGTGAGTCATGACTTGGGTGCAAATATAGGCATGTTTCAGAAGCAAATTGTAAACTACTATAGGAGTCTCTGTTTTGCTACATGAGACACTCCAGTGAGCAGAAAAATGTGTGAAAGGAAAGGTTGAAAAGAAAAATAAGCTAAGGAAGTGATAATAAGATAAGGTAAATATTTCCAAGTCATCACATTAATGGTGGTATGGTTTCTTCAACAAGATACATGGTTGTAGGTTTCCTGTAGCTCCAAAACAAGGGACTACACAAACACAATGAAATAATAAATTATGAACATAAAATAAATAGTAGAAACGAAAGTGAACGGAAATGCATAAAAAATTATGCTACTTGATATATGTAACCTCTATCAATACTATCATCTAATGTTTATATTCTTTGTAAATAAAACTATTGGCTTGAGGGGTCTTGACCCAGGTTCAGAGGTTAAGGTTTTCCAACAAACCCCTATACTATTGGCCCTTTCAGCAATGACCTACTTTCGCAGGCCAAGGTCTCACCCAAAGTAGTATGGGAGGGTGCTGGAACCAGGTTTCCGCACCCTGGGACAGAGTAGGTAATTTAAGGCAGATCTGCGTTGCAACTTATTAGGTTCGCACAGAATGAGTCTATTCGCAAATCTTTAACGGTATAACCAGCACATAGTCATAACAAAGCCACTATCACTGACATATCTAATCAATACATTCGCATCCATGTTCCCATTAGCAAATACCATCATAGAACATTACAATCGCAGCTAATTCTTAGATCACAGGTACATTCGCAGCTAAAATAAATATCACAGATGTACTTTAGTAATAAACACGATTGATCCAGATACCATAAAGATACTTTTAAATATAATCCGCATTCATTAGTATCTAAAAACCAAGTACAACACAAAACACAGCCCGCGCACATAGCCTAGCAGGGTCCGTACACAACAGCACTAAGGATATCCGTGCACATAGGCAGCAGGAGTCCTTACCCAAAAAAACCCTAACATATCTTCACAATTCGCACGTAGCATCAATCTTACTTCTTACTTGCCTACTAGAACCAACTACCTATCTATTTATAACATCTTAGCCTTTGTTATCCGATAGTCCAAAAACTGTGGTTTACGGATCCTAGAGCTACCCTTTGACCTGTTACAAAACATTAGGGGCTTTGACCCACCCCAAAACCCCTACGCAAGACCAACTATTACAAAATTATATCAAAATCGTAGGTTAGGGGACCCCGTTCCAACAAAAACCTATTCATAAATAATCTAATTACCCATACATAAAGTTGTATTTAGAAATAAGCTAAAAAAATGAACAAATACATAAATAGTAATGGTATAGAAAGGGTCTTGAACACCTGGGGTGGGCCCTAACCAAAAGAAGCTCAGAACCCTGAAGGAGAAGTAAACTAAGAACTGCAACGAAAAATGGATTTCATTAATTGAATAATTTCTTGTACATGGTAAAAAGTTGCAGAACTTGAAAAATAGACTTACTAATGCTCTAGACTATTATTCTCTTGCTTCTACCAACTACCTAATGGGATAATCAAGTCTTCTATTTATACAAAAAGAATGAGGGGAGGCCTCCTTGAAAGGAGGACTTCTTTCCCTCCAAAACCCCTAAAAAATGGATCATTTTCCCTAGGGACCTCGTAGCAACAAGATTTAGTATTTATTTTCTGAATCCAACCAATTTTGAATCTTATATAGCAGGGGGTAGGACCCATGAATCTCTTTGGATAGGTCTCCTCATAATTTTTTCAAAATACTCTTAATATCCTACAAACTAATGATGTTAGGGACATAAAGCATAAAAAATCTCTTTAACCCTCCTAAGAACTCATTTAAGCTAAGAAAGTGTTAATAATTGCAAAAAGGACAATCCAATACAACCTTTATGTTCCAAGGAGACATTAGATGGGCCTTATGTTTTACCTAATTGGAATAACCATTAATTTCCCTACCCTCATGTTGCTCATAAGGGCAGTAACAAAGGAATTGTTCCTTTTTGCAGCCCCAACATTTCAAAGTTTTCCTCTTTGATTTACTCTTTTTTTATTTCTATTTGTTAGCTCATGTGTATAGTTGATATTCCATGTTCCTTCCTCCTTCTGTAAAAAATTATGGGGTTTTACCTCAGTTCCTAAATGCTCATAAATTTTTTTTCCCTTTTGAATGATGTCATCAAGTTTCTTGGCCTCCTTAGACTTCATCTTATCCTAAAATGGCCTTGGTAATCCATTGAGAAAATATTTTATTTTCATATCTTCATCTTGGAGAAATGACACATATTCCAATAGTGTTATGAAATGATTAACAAAGTCATCCAAGGTAAATTGTACCATTATTAGTTCATGGAATTCTTTGATCTTGTCATTAGGATACCCCTCTATATTTCCAATGGTTGGTCCATGTTGTAACAAACCTTGCATGTACGACAACATTTGTAGTGGTATTGTGTCTAAATTTTTTTTATTTACTTTTTCTCTAATGAGTCTTTGATTATATTCTTTGCAACTACGAATATCTAGCTTCAAACTCTTAATTTTCTCAATAAGGTCAGGATATGTTCACTCTTTTCTCCCATTTTTCTGCAAAGGAGATAATTTTAGTACTGAGATGCGCATTTTTTCTGGAAATCCTTCTCTTTCTTTTCATTGCTATAAAGTCTTATTATCTTCTGAAATAATCCATAGCTATAAGTAACTTTAAAATCATAAAAAATAAACATGTTTTTTACATCTACTTCATTTGTTCCTAGGCCTATACCAACATGAATTTTTAGCTTGTTGCATCAAACTCAAGTCAATATTCACGTAACATCGGCGTATTCATATATAGAAAAAAAAAATCACATAAGTACACATACCTACATAAATATTAATTTAAAACTTAAACTATTTATTATACTTGAGCCCATATAGGTTTAATGTTGAAGCATGGCTTTGATAGAAGTTATAATATAGTATCAAAGCTCCCATTTAATCTATTCTTGAGCCCATACAATTCCTTTAATTAACCATGCCCGGTTGCCACTTTGTCACATACCTGATGCCTTAATGATCAATTAAAGATACAAGGTATCATATTTTTTTCTTGTTCATGACCTTAAAAATAAACTCTAATACCACTTTGTAATACACCCAACCCCCTAATAATTTATTAGGTATGTGGTGAATCATATTTTCTTTAAATAGATTTATCAAATAGTTCCCACACATTGTCTAATCACCATCCACAAAACCAATTTTTTTTAGGGAATTTCATCAAACAATTTGTGTCCATTGTTTATTTCCCTCAAACCAAAATCTTCCATAGAGTATTGTGGATGGTGTTGGATCTCTCCAACATACAAGGGATCTCCCCGATATGAGTTCTAAATTAGACCTCACACCATTTGGTGTAGGAGTCCCATCCATAAATATGGCCCAATTTTCATTGACTTAGAGATTTTCCTTGGCTTAACAAATTAGCATGAGAGAGTAGTGTGCATGTGCTTTTGAATGAGAAAGATAGTGTGCTTTGTGAAATATTCAATCGTATATGTATCAAGGTTCTTTCACTGCAAGGAAGAGAAAGTGAGCCTCTAAAATAAAAGTAATAGTGCTAATCTAGTGGAGACACACACGCATAAATGAGGAAGAATTGATCGACATAAAGTGAAATAGTTCACATATATGAAAAAATAATTAAAATCATCACAACAGATTTCCAACAAATTGACCACCAAAGTCACCAAAATAGTTCAATTACTTTAGTACATAAGGAAGGCAACATAAACCACAAACATTAGAAGAGTAATCTTAAAACATCCATGATACATGCATGAAAATGTGTTGGAAAAATGGCTTTAAGTATTAAGAAAAAATTCCAAGGGGCCTAAGTACAATGAACATCACTAGTTCCAATAGTGGAGCATTATATCCACTACTTGCTCCCTAAAAGTACTATCTCTACCTCTCTAATTCCTCTTGGGAGAAGCCAAGGTTAAAAATATTTTTCTTGAGTAATGATGCTCCTTTAATTACTTGAGGCATTACCTTTCATATCATCATGAATATTGAGTTTCTTATATGACTTTTCAACTTCTAATAACCTTTAGACTTATATAACTCTTGAATTTCCAAATGAATTTTGAAATTACATATGCCTCTTAGAATTAGATGTCTTTTGGACTTCTATACATGGATTTTTTATCCATACATGACTCTTGGACTTATAATTCTTTGTATTTACAATAATTACATAATAAAATCATGATTTTCACATCATCATGTGGTGAGGACATGACAAGTCACTATCATTAATTATTTGGACTCATAGTGACTGACGAAATGGACTTTCTTAGTAGGTGACAATGCTGCCACTTTTATCTCTAATCTTGCATGTAGCTTCCATGTTGTTGATGTCTTCACCATCCAAAGGGTCTTTGATCATATGGATTCCTTTGGGCCTCTTTGATCATCAATATTTCAATGTATTCTTTGTTACTAAGTGCTCCCTTTGACTATCCTCTTTTCCCGATCTCTTCATGCATTATTGCCATGCCATTTTTGAATACCTACGACTGAAATCACTAGGAAAGAAAGCATCAACATGAAAAAATATCTTATAATAACATGTTTGAAAATATTTTATGTTCATGACTTAACAGTGCACTCAGGAAAGACAAGGAAAAATTTCGGGTAAAAGGGCGCACTGCAAAAGGGGGAAGGACTCAGTGCTTCAAGGTTTCGAGGTGCATTCATGCACTCAACACAGAGGAACAAAACTCAAGGGAGAGAACAGGGCATAGGTCTGAAGGATGAAGGAATAAAATTGAGGCTTCCCATGTACATTTTCAAGGGAGCGAGGAAGGGCACAAGGCACACTGCCAAAGGCTGAAGGGATGAAGTTTAACACTTCCCAAATGTGCCATCCACTCAAGAGAGTCCAGGAGGGCATAGGGAATGGTGTTTAAGGGTGATGTGCTTAGGCTTCAACCTTCCCGAGTGTGATTTTTTCTCAAGAGAGTCAAGGATGGTTGAGGTTTCAAGTCTGAAGGACTAAGGGATCATGATGTTGCTTTGATAGTGCAACATGTGCTCAATAGGGATGAAGGATTTCTTTAAGGGTGCAATTCATAACAAGGAAGGGGGAATGATTCTATAGAGTGAACTATGTGCTCTTGGAGGGTGCAGGATGCATCTCTAAAAAATTAAGGGGTCCCAATAAAGTCATAAGAGTGTGCCATGTGCTCTTATCCTCAATGGGTTAACTTGTGCAACCAAAATTTTTCTAAGTCTAACAGATAGAACAAGGGGCGAAAAAAATAAGTTTAGACATGAAATATAGTGCGACACTGACAAACTCATCATTTAGACTTCGAAATACTTGAAAAATAAGGAAAACACATCAAAATGTGTTGGAACGAGGCTCCCTAAGCTGTGAATTTTGTATATTTTTTGTATTAATTAGTCTAATGCGAGGGTTTTGGGGCGGGTCAAAGCCCTGAATGCATTGTAATGGGTCAAAGGGTAGACATATAGTTTGCAAACCATGGTTTGCAGACCACAGGATAGCGTAGGCTACATCGATATAAATAGATGAATATTTTGAGTCTAGAGGTAGGCAGGAATTAAGATTGATGCTACGTGCGAACTGTTAGATCTATTTTGGGTTGTTTTGGGTAAGGACTCTTGCTAGCTATGTGCGTGGAGATCCTCAGTCCTGCTGTGTGCGAACCCCGCTAGGCTGTGTGTGTGAGATTTTTTTGGTTGTAAGTGGATCTGAAGGTTAATGAATGCAAATTATTGTTAAAGTATCTGTGTGTTATCTCGATCGGTTATGTTTACTGTTGAAGCGTATCTGTGATGATTATTTAGCTATGAATGTAACTGTGTTTTTGCATAAGTATATCTATGATCTATTATTAGATGTGATTATAATTTCTTTGTGATGGTATCTGGTAATGCGCTCGTGGATGTGCATGTACTGATTAGATTTGATAGTTGTGTTATGGTTATATGCTGAGTATACTATTAAAATGGTTGCGAATAGACTCATTCTGGGTAAACCTAGAAAGTTATAATACAGATCTGCCTCACATTACCTACTCTCTCCCAGGGTGCGGAAACCTGGTTCTAGCACCCTCCCATACTACTTCGGGTGAGACCTTGGCATGCGTAAGTAGGTCATTGCCGAAAGGGCTAGTAGTATAGGGATTTGTTGGAAAACCTTAACCTCGGAACCTGGGTCAGGACCCCTCAAGCCAACAAATGGTTCCATTGCTAGGACCGAGAGCATTTTGAGAGAGAAATCGGGTAATTCTATGAGGTCCCTAGAGACTTGAGAGGGGGGGAATTGAAGGTTGGTTTGAAAGACAAATTCAGGAGCTTGCTGTAAAGGAGAATCGCAGCATGAAGTTGACAACTGAGAAGTGGAAGAACAAGTACATCTTCACTGAAGTCTATGAAATTTTCTTTGTAACCTTTGTGCACGAGATTTAGGAGTGGTTGGCAAGGCTCATAGAATTCCAGACATGCTGGAAGGACGATTAGGTAAGGAAGTGGACACCAAAATTGATTCAACGGCTAGAAAGGACTAACAATACGATCACCCGTATTGTGGATCACTGGGTAGATAGTGTGCTGGGCGGGTTCATGACTGAATTCGCAATCGATCAGTTTGTGTCCTACTCTGAGGTAGAGCAGAGGTTCTTCAATGGTTTCCGAGGTAAGTCCTTGAAAACATTACCTTTGTTAATCAAAATATTACTGTGTGAAAAGGGTGTTCTGTGAAGCCACACTGAGTGAATGACCTCTGATCTGAGCGAGAGCACAACACGAAGTGGTAATTACTACAGAACTAATCAAGAAGGAGATAGATCTATCTACAGTCCATTACGAGAGTCAACTACGCATAGCCCTCCAGCTACACCACTTTCAAGTCAGCATAAGGGTAAGAACTCACCCATACCTCCACCACCACCAGAAGACAACATGTCCACGCACATGAAGCTACCTACCTTCAAGGGTGTAGGGGATGAAGATATGGACCTATTTTGGTTTTTCGCAGAATCAGTATGGGCTGAGCAGAATGTGGCTATCGACGTTGTAAAGAGAGTGCAGCTATCACTCACCTTTGAAGGAAGGGCCTTGGATTGGTATATGGGGTACGTAGGATAGCACATGGATCCATCCATTTCGGAGATTAAGACAGCATTAAAACAATAGTTTTGGAAGCCTAAGTCCTACTCTCAGATAGTGGTCGACTTGAATTACTTTAGACAGGGACCCACTGAATCGGTATGGGAAGCTGATCAATGGCTAAAAAAGGTTATCAGAGATGGGTAATTTCATTATGATGATAGGCAACACAAGGAATGGTTTATCGCTATGTTTTTGCCTCACCTGCGTGGACCTATGGGTCAGCAATCGATTGCAACGCAAGAGAAGGCCTTGGAGATTTATATGAAACTAGAGGTTGCGTGAGGGACGATGCACAATTTAGGGTATAACAGATCCAGGGGAAATTGGAGGCAATGCATCTTGAAATACAAAACCTGCGAAAAGAACGAGGTAAAGAGGCTAGTCCAGACATATGGTGCATAAGATGCAGGGTGTCCGGCCATACCAAGGATCAATGTCCTCTGATATTAGATTACATGTAGGTTGAGGGACCTATTCCATTGCATCCTAAGGAGGTTGTGGGACCAAGTGGTCCAACTTTATGGTCCACTAATTGTCATGTCGTCGGGTTAAATGATACTAACCATTTTCCCCATCTTGGTGCTTACATTCTAGAATTGAATTAGCAATGGTGTTGATTTTGCTCCTATTTGGGGCATGACGAGCATAATTGCTGGACCTATGACTTGATGATAGATCGAGGAAACCTATATAGGGTACAGGCTGACCCTTCTTCACCACTATCTCCCTCAAGTAGAAGAGGCTCCCCAACCAGGGGTAGAGGAAGGGGGAGGGGTGGAGGCATAGGTTGGGGAATAGGACAATTGATCTATTACAACTGTGGGGAGATAGGGCACTTTGCGAGGGACTGTCTGAAACCTGCACGAAAATATTTTCGTTATTGTAAACAACTGGACCATGTGATTGAAGACTGTCTTATTATAATATCAAAAATGCAGGAAAAAAAACAGACACCTACATAGAATGTATAGAGGGTTAAGGCGGAATCGTGTGATGAAGGACCAAGAATTATTGTCATAATGCACAGCGGCATGGCTACTGGAGGAGCTGAGGAGAAAGCCAAAGCTGAACCTCTTATCTAGAAAGCAGTGATAAAACAGGAAATCTTGAACCTCCAGAAGGAAAAGGAAACCTTTGTCGCAACTCGCAAGGACTTTACTAAATATGAGGTGCCTACTTCAAAAGCTCTAGAAAATTTGAGAACAAACAATAAAGTTAAACCATTTCTACAAGCCTATATGAAGCTGCTACGCAACCAGAATGCAGTGGAAAATATGCAAGAACTAATAGACAGCTGCGCAGAGAGAACTAGCACGCCCCTGGAAGTTAAGGATGTGCACAAACTTTGCAAGCATAAGAAATACATTGGTCGGGAAATGCGGCTAACAAAGCAGATTGGCGACTATCAAATGGATCAAGTTATTTTGGACTTGGGATCAAATGCGAATGTACTGCCCAAGAAAACTTGGCAGTGAATGGGAGAACCTAAGTTGGAATGGTCCACTATCCAGATGCACATGGCCAACTAGGAGAAGATCATACCGTTGAGAAGACTGTCAAAAATTATGGTAGATATAGCAGGATTTAAGGTCCACGCCGACTTTGAGGTCATTTAGATTGTGGAAGATGTGGACCCCTATCCTGCACTCCTAGGATTGGATTGGGTAATAGACATGGGAGGTATTATCAACCTAAAGAAATGAAGCATGGTGTTTGAAAATGAGAGAACAAAGGTGATCGTCCCACTAGATCTTGCGGAAGGAGAGAGGTATACAGAACCAGTGCGGGAAGAAGAGGATGTGGATCACATCTATAAGTTAACCCCCTGAGATGAATATTGGATCAATCCTACGGCTGATGGTGTGCTTTGTTGGGAAAAGGACAGCGAATGCTTCTCTGACTCCGATGGGGAGATAGAATATTGGAAGAATCGGTTACATTAAGTATCTGCACTGCGATGTCTTAGAATCACAAATAAATTCTGATGCATCTCCTCAAAGGTAAGAGAACTACCCTACTTTGATGGTTCTGGTAGTATTAGGGAGTTTTTGCGAGCATTTGAAGGTGAAGTCCCATGTGAGTGAAGGTTGTGCGCCCTTAATATAGCCATGTGTGCAACCCCGACAAGGTGGCAGGACACACATAAAGGGATGTTTCAGGATTGGGAAGAGTGTCTAGACATGATGGTCCTACAGTTTGAACCTCCAGTTCACATGCGTGTATATACTTTCTGTAATATTCCTAAATTAGCATGCATCTAATTGGAATATTATTTTTTCTCTTAACACATAGTTAGATGAATAAATGGGTAGGGAGGCCCATAAATATTTTTAACAGCAATAAAATCCCTCTTAATGGGAAAAGGGATCATATTCATAGCTGGATAAAACACCTTCATGTGTGAAAAAAGGCTAATGCATGTGGACAAGGTCAAGTTTGACCAAGTTAACATAGCTAGTATGGAGGAAGTGGAACATTAATGGAGATAACCCAGTGGGAATATGGATCAATCTAGATAGTTAGAATAAATCCACCTTGAGTATGGAAGGAGGCATTGCATGGAGATTAATTCAAGGTTGACCAAATCCAACAGCGTTGTTATGGAGGAGTGGCATTGATGATGGGACAACATAGTTTTGGAGGGAGATTAACTGCATGAAGATGTAAACCCTAATGAGTGGGACCCAAGGTGACAAGGCTCACATTTTTTATAAGGAAGAGGATGGCTTCCATATGGAGTTTAGCTTATGATTATGATTTTTTTATTATATGATATGTTTAGACATATACTTTCTCTTACTATTTAGCTGAGATTAAATGTTGTTTAGCATTGGGTGTTCCTGATCGGGAATCCCGCCTCTTTCCTTGAGAGGCCTCTTGGAAGAGTCTTGCACCATATTGTCCACTATCTAGCTTAAGGCCAAGATTCATCTTTCTCTAACAACAAAAATCCCATTGAGGGTTTGGTTGTTTCAGTATGCTGCAGCATTTGGAAACTAGATCTCTAGATCTAGGCCATTTCAGTGCTCACTTTCAGTGGAGAAGGTTTCTACTCCATTGGGAGATCAGTATTAAAGGCATTGAGCCTCATTTCCAGATATTGGCATCATGCCAAATACATTTTGTCCCGTACATCGCAGTATAGATCCATATTTGCATAATTTTTGAAGGTGCAATTGCAGGGTGGTTCATCAAACCATTTGGAGAGTTGATTTGCTAAGCATTGGGGATTTGCCCTACACTTTGGAGATCTATTGGAGTAGGTCGTGCTATTTTTCATATCAGATCAGATCCACTTTCTATATCTGTAATTTTTAGTAGGTCTACAGACTTAAAATATCTACAATTTGTAATTGGTGTTTTGCTAAAAACCCCAAGGGGGTTCACTATAGGAGCTTGTATAGTGCATGGATCTGATATAGATCTAAATTTTTAAGCACATAGCAGCACTAGATCTGATGTACAACCTACTATTGTGTAGAGGAAATAAAATAATGTTGTCAAAGTGTTTCATCTTTTAATCATGGTTGCAGCCCCTCGTTTTGCATGATTTTTGGACTATTATGGCATGGGAGTCTTGTTTAACTAAGCTACCATGATTTGTTTCAGATCTCCTTTTGTATTTTCCTGTTATAATGTATAAATGAATGGATCCATGGGATGCATTTAAAGTTTATTTCATATGTTTCTAAAAAAATCATTTTTAGTGCATTGTATTGGTGCATTCCCCATTTGGGAATATTACAGTGGTATCAGAGCATAATCTTGGCTCAGCCTGTGAGTTTTCAGCCAATATGCTATAAGAAGAAGGAAGAGATCAGAAGGATGGAAGGAATGAGTTTCATCTCATCTCTTTTCAGATCTAGGAAGGACCTCACCAAGGAGGTCAAGCAAAGAAAAATGGAGAAAATAATTGAAACTGCATTAGGGTTTCAAAATGAGGAATGTCCAAGTACTTCCTATCATCAAAAAGAATATCTGGTATTGCATAAAGCTCCAAAGAAACATAATATGGCATTTTCTTTTGAAGGAAAGAGGCATAGAGATGGAGAACACTTAGATCATGAGATTCTAAGTGAGTATCTTGCAGAATATAAGTCTCAACCTAGAGCTTTCAAGGAGAATCTAACTCTCCCACAGTTCATTCAACTCAAAGAAGAAAGGAGGCCTTGTAGCAATAGAAGGAAAAAGGGAAATAGATTTCTATTGTCTAACTTTGATGGATCATCCTAATCCACAGCAAGGGCTTGGGGAATGAGGTTGGATGCATTTTTCCTACTACATCCAATAGTAGAGAAAGAATTTGTTGAGATTGCAGAGCTGCACCTTGAGGGTGCAGCAAGCATTTGGTGGTTCAGCCATTTGAGTCATGCAAGAGTGACTTCATTTGCAGATTTTACTCAAAGGTTGATCAAGAAGTTTGACAAGAAGAAATCAGAGGAGAAGAAGCCTTCACCACCACTTGCTGCAAGAGCACTTGCATCAGGAGAAGGAACACTTGCATCTTTGCAAAGTGGTCTTGATCTCTTGAAATCTAGAGTCCCATGCACCATTCTAGAGATGCATGAGGAGGAGAAAACTTGTACCAGCGCTGATGCAGCCATAGATGAGTAGCCATCATCATCAGTAGTTGGGGAAGCCATCACACTGGAGGAAGGAACCCTTGTAGCAGTACAAGATGTTCCCAATATTTAACAAGGTATGCACATGTTTCCATTTTCTGTTACTTCAGCACATCATATGGAGGATTGTGGGAACATACCATTGAATGACATAGGGTAAAAGTACATTGATGATTTGGAGCAGCATACTATCATTGCACTGAGTAGCCTTGATTTTTTCAAGGAGGAGATATACAAACATCCTAGTGTATCACTTTTGAGCTGCACACAACTCTTGGGGTTGGAGTGTAGATTCTTGGAGGATGGAATGAATATTGTCCTGAACCATGCCATGCAGAACTATGTGTTCAACATTGAGTATGATCTTGAGACAACAGATGCACCATTATGGAGATCAGCAGCACTGTCATTGAGTAGCAGTGATGAGTTTGGGGCCCAACCACTAATGGAGCATTCCAATGACCTTTCTACATGCATAGAAGAGGATAGGCAGATGGTTGATGAGAGACATCCTATCTACCATTGTTATGATGGCTCTTTATTGATGAACACTTCATTTCTTAGTGAGAAGATTTTTCCTTCAGGATATTTGGATCCTTATGGTGTCAACTTGGTCATTGAGGAGTGGTCTTCATTTGGAGATCTCCAAGAGATTTCATTTCAACATCCCATGAAATGCAAAGATAGAAATATGATTTGGGAGGATGGTATTCTCCATTGGAGGAATGCCACTATTGGACATGATTATAGACACTCATCAGGGGTTGGATGGGTGAGGTTTATGAGCAACAGGTTGGGAAACCACTTGCAAATTTATGACACTGGGCAACAGGAGGCAAGAATGTGTTGGTTACTCTTGAAATATTTTGGTCGTCATATGACACATTATATTTTAAAGAGTAGAGTGGTGGATGGACTTTGGCATGACACTTACATCACATGGCAGCAAGGAGTTTTGATGTATTGGGGTGGCGTGATATATTTCATATCAATTATCATGTTATTGCTACATGATTTATATGATGATGGTGTGGGGAGGCAACAAGATTTGTTGTTTCTTTGGTTTTTTTTTGAGAGAGTATGGGTTGAACCTCTTCCATACTTTTCATGATGTTGCAGGAGTAGGAGATGGCACTATCATGGTGCAAAGGGGCTACTCCTTAGCCTTGGAGGATCAGGAGGTACTTCCATTTTGGAAGGAATCTCCCACATATCACAGCATTATGATTGATGGCTTTGACATGCGGAATGTCAAAGAATGGAGCTATGAGATGACAGGAGCCTTATTACAAAGGCCAACAGCGCTGTCACTTGGGAACTTGGGTTTGTTGATGGAGTGTCCCCAGTATCACTTCACATATGATGCACTTGATGGGCATGAAGGAGATGAGAGTGATGGAGTAGTGGGTGGAGACATCTATTACCATGATATGATCTTCTTGACTTGGATTTCCAATCATAAGAAGAAAGATCTACATGCAACACATAGTTCATTCCTCTTCATGGAACTATATCATGCCACTATGGAGGGCTTACTTATGGATATTATTATCATATTGCTCTCAGTACATGGTAAGAATTGTGTTTTTTCACTTATTGATTGTCTAACACAGTATTTGCATTCTCTTACCATATCTATACAATGCATTTCTCCACAAGAGGGCAAGCCTCTATTTGGGCTTCATGGTCATTTTGGACCAACATCTATGATGGAGAGAGCCATTTCTTGTATGGCTTTGGGAAATTTTTGTACTATTTCATGTATGTTGAGTTGATATACAATGCCATTTACTATTTACTAGTAAGTGTGATGACATGTACAACTAGCAATTTGTTGGGAGACCAATTGCCACATCATGTTCTAAAACTGGAGTGGGAGAAACTGCACCATGACTACTTGAGAAATTTTTGGTACCTTCCAGAACTATGTAAAACCTTCAGTACCTCTCTCATTTTTATTCCATATGATGATAATGTCATATTCACTGTGTATGGGATGATTTGGGCAAGAACCAAAGGGTGGATCTTTGAGGACCCTATTGCCTTTTTGCTCCATGAAGGAAAAATTCTTGCAGCCCATATCCAACAGCAGCTCTACACTTATCATAAGTGGAGAGAGAGACAGCATGGGATGGAAATTTTAACCCCACATATTCAGCGATGCAGCCCACCTTCTTTGCAGGAGCCTAAGGTGGAGGAAATGTTTTAGGAGTTACCATGTTGGAGAGTGACTCACTTTTTTTGGATGATAGCTTGGGGATGGAGGCTTCACATGGGGATGATTGTTCCCAATATATTTCAGATTCCATGCCTTAAGAAGGCCTCTAGATCACATATAGTTTTTTCCATGGATACCCCATTTTTTCATGATGAGAGTCATTTGGATTTTTCACCAAAGGCATACTTACACACATGGGAGGAACAACTTGAGAACACATTGATGAGAAAGAATCTTGTTCTTTTGGGAAAATTATCACTTGAGGATGCTACAGGAGGAAGAGGAGAGGCTCTTCAATTCTATCCTTGCAGTTTCTTGAGGACAAACAAAATTTGGGAGGGGAGGACTGTAATATTCCTAAATTAGCATGCAGCTAATTGAAATATTAATTTTATCTTAACACATAGTTAGATGAATAAATGGGTAGGGAGGCCCATAAATATTTTTAGCAACAATAAATTCCCTCTTAATGGAAAAAGGGATCATATTTGTAGCTGGATAAAACACCTTCATGTGTGAAAAAAGGCTAATGCATGTGGACAAGGTCAAGTTTGACCAAGTCAACATAGCTAGTATGTAGGAAGTGGAACATTAATGGAGACAACCCAATGGGAATATGGATCAGTCTAGATAGTTAGAATAAAGCCACCTTGAGTATGGAAGGAGGCATTGCATGGAGATTAAGTCAAGGTTGAACAAATCCAACAGCACTGCTATGGAGGAGTGGCATTGATGATGGGACAACACAGTTTTGGAGGGAGATTAACTGCATGAAGATGGAAACGCTAATGAGTGGGACCCAAGGTGAGAAGGCTCACATTGTTTATAAGGAAGAGGATGGTAGCCATATGGAGGTTAGCTTATGATTATGATTTTCTGATTATATGGTCTATTTAAACATATACTTTCTCTTGTTTTTTAGCCGAGATTGGATGTTGTTTAGCATTGGGTGTTCCTGATCGGGAATCCCACCTCTTTCCTTGAGAGGCCTCTTCGAAGAGCCTTGCACCATATTGTTAACTATTTGGCTTAAGGCCAACCTTCACCTTTCTTTGACAGCACAGATCCTGTTGAGGGTTTGGTTGTTTCAGTAAGCTATAGCAAGTGGAAACTAGATCTCTAGATCTAGGCCATTTAAGTGCTCACTTTCAGTGGAGAAGGTTTCTACTCCATTGGGAGATTAGTATTGAAGACATTGAGCCTAATTTCCAGATCTTGGCATCAGGAAAACTAAATTTTTTACCCTATACCGCAGTATAGATCCAAATCTGCATAATTTTTGAAGGTGCAGTTGCAGGGTGGTTCAGCACACCATTTGGAGAGTTGATTTGCTAAGTGTTGGGGATATGCCCTACACTTTGGAGATCTATTGGAGTAGGTCATGCTATTTTTCATATCATATCAGATCCACTTTCCAAATCCATAATTTTCAGTAGGTCTTCAGACTTAAAACTCATATCTACAATTTGTACTTGGTGTTTTGTTGAAAACCCCAAGGTGGTTCACTAGAGGAGCTTGTATAGTGCATGGATTTGATATAAATATAATTTTTTATGCACATAGAAGCTCTAGATCTGATGTAAAACCTACTGATTTTTCAGAGGAAATAAATAACGTTTTCAGGATGTTTCATCTTTTAATCATGGTTGGAGCCCCTCTTTTTGCATGATTTTTGGACTATTATGGTCTGGGAGGCTTGTTTAACTAAGCTACCATGATTTTTTTCAGATATCCTTTTGTATTTGGCTGTTATAATGTATAAATGAATGGATCCATGGGCTTCATTTAAAATTTATTGCATACATTTCTGAAATATGTGTTTTTAGTGCATTACATCGTTGCATTCCCCATTTGGGAATATTACACTTTCCTTGGCCCAAGGGACCCGCGCGAGCACTTGTCCACATGGATGGAGAAATGGTACGAACGAACTATGAAGGAATGGGTTCACTTTTTCATTCATTCCTCGGGGCCAATCCCCACTGCATGTTATTTATATGCATAACTACACCAGCGCACCTGCCACTAGGAAACATTGAAGGACGAGTTTTTGGGGACATTTGGGTTGGTAGGTGGAATGGAGACACTCGACGAAGCTTTGTAGGATATATATGCCTTATTATTTGATGAATCACACCCTTGTGCAGCACAGGGGGCACCAACATGGGAAACACAGATGTAGGATATTGTCAACTTCCACAATTTAGCAATAGAAGAGTGTGATAAAGACCCGCGAAATGTCTCTATCCTGGAGTAGGAGGGAGAACGCGCAGTTGCTGGACCCCCACTGTAGACCGTCAATGTCACTAAACCTCTGACTTGTGAGAATTCAACATTGGAACAGAGGAGCAACCTAAGCTGGCTAAAATTGGGGACTACTGGGATGATAATATTGTGGGAAAAGTTGCAGAATTCCTCACGGAATACTAGGACTTATTCCCGAAAAAAATTTCAGAGCTCAAAGGGATTACATGGGACCTAGGAGTTATGCGCATAATTTTAAAACTAGATGTGTGCCCTGTTAAGTAGCGCCCTTATCAGTTGAACCCCACGGACAAATAAAAAGTCAAGGAAGAAATCGACAAGATGCTTTCTGCAGGTATCATCGAACTAGTCGAACATCCAGATTGGGTAAGTCCTATGGTGGTTCAGGAGAAAAATACTAAGGGAGAGATATGGATCTGTGTTGACCTGCGCAAATTTAATGATGCTTGCGTACATGATCCCTTCCCTACGCCATTCTCAGATGGAATCCTTTATAGGGTGGGGGGGTATGAAGCATATTCTTTCACGAACGAGTTCTCAGGATACCATCAGATCAAGATCGCACCTGAAGATCGCAACAAAACTATGTTCACCACTTAGTGGGGATATTTTCAATACATTGTCATGTTGTTTGGGCTCAAGAATTCCCCTGCCATATTTTCGCGAGTGGTGGTTGTAGTGTTCAAAGAGTTCATCCTGAAGTTTTTGGAGGTATATTTTGATGACTGGACTGTCTTTGGGTTGGTAAAGAAGCATGTCTCAAACCTGCATATGATGGTTGATGCCTGTCATAAGAACCAAATTTCCCTACATATTAAGAAGTGCATATTTTGCGTACCCTTCGGGATCTTGCTCGGTCACATAGTTTGTCGACAAGGATTGATGGTTGACCCAACCAAAGTAGTAGTTATCATAAACTTCGCAGTACCTACAATTGAGAAACAGTTGCGATCTATCCTTGGACACACAGGCTACTACAGGAAGTTCATTCAAGGGTACGCTCTGATCACAACACCTATGGAAAAATTTCTAAAGAAGGACGTTTCATTTTTTGGGATGAGGAGTGTCAGAAGAGCTTCGAGCTACTCAAGGAGAAGATGATCTCTATGCATATTCTCATCTTCCCTGATTGGGAGAAGGTTTTTCATGTTCACATTGATGCGTCAGGAATTTTCCTTGGAGTTGTCCTTACGCATCTTGGAGACGGAGACATTGACCATCCAGTTGCATTTTCTATTAGGAAAATTTCTAGTACAGAGCATAACTATTCCACTACGGAGTGTGAGGGGTTGGCCATGGTATACACCCTACAGAAATACCAGCATTACCTATTAGGAGGGCACTTCAAGATGTTAACAAATCACTCGGATTTGAATTACCTATTGAATAAGCCTGTCTTGGGGGGGGGGGGAATCTACCGGTGGCTACTGTTGTTCCAAGAATATGACTTTGAGATCATCATCAAGCCAGGGAAGTTGAATGTTGGGCCAGACGACTTATCCCGAATCGACTGTGATGAAGAACCGACCAACCTAGAAGAAGGATTACTTGATGTGCAATTGTTTTCTATTAAGGTAGTTGATGCACACTTCACCAACATCATTCACTTCTTGACTACAGGGATGACACCTGCGGAGTATTCGGTACAATAGAAGAAAGAATTGGTAACCCGCAAAGCAGATTTTACCATAATCGTAGGCCATCTATATAAGCTGGGAGCTGACGAGGTGCTGCGAAGATAGGTTTTAGAGCATGAAAGGCGCGCTATCTTAGAAGAAGCTCATAGGGGCATAGTAGGAGGTCACTACGCAGGGAAAGCAATGTCCATTTCGCAGCGATGAAATGACCCTACAATCGCAAATGGCCCTACAAGCGTTTGAACAAATGGAGGCTACACTGACCACTCTGGTCTCTGCTTAGTGCTTGGCCTGACTGTGCAACAACCATGCATTCTAAGACGACATCGAAGCTCTCCGGCAGCGGAAGAAGATTTTGAGTGATCACCTCAAGCCATAGGCAGATGAGGCCCTTAAGTTATCTCGAGATGTCGACATCGTAGTTAAACAACTGAACCAAAGTTTGGAGAGGGTAATTGCTGCTACAGAAGACCCAACTTCACTGAAGTTGGTGGAGATAGCCCAGAATGATGCTGCACAAAGTGAAGGAGTGTTGCCCCCACTGGTTGATGCGATCAAGCAGCTTAGGTGAAGATGCAAAACCCGCAGCCATAGTGACTTGGGACGAGTCACAAGATTGTGTTGGGGGCCTGTTGGAACAAGGCTCCCTGAGCTGCGATTTTTGTATATTTTTTGTATTAATTAGTCTAATGCGGGGGTTTTGGGCTGGGTCAAATCTCCAAACTCATTGTAATGGGTCAAAGGGTAGACCTAGAGTTTGCAAACCACGGTTTGCGGACCACGGGATAACGTAGGCTACATCGATATAAATAGATGAATAGTTTGAGTCTAGAGGTAGGCAGGAATTTAGACTGATGCTATGTGCGAACTGTTAGATTTTTTTTGGGTTGTTTTGGGTAAGGAATCATGTTGTCTATGTGCATGGAGATCCTCAGTCCTACTGTGTGCGGACCCTGCTCGGCTGTGTTCGCGGGCTGGTTTTGGTTGTAAGTGGATCTGAAGGTTAATGAATGTGAAGTATTGTTTAAGTATCTGTGTGCTATTTGGATCGATTATGTTTACTGCTGAAGTGTATCTTTGATGATTATTTATCTGTGAATGTATCTGTGTTTTTGCATAAGTATATATGTGATATGTTATTAGCTGCGATTATAATTTCTTTGTGATGGTATCTGGTAATGCGCACGTGGATGCGAATGTACTAATTAGATATGATAGCTGTGTTATGGTTATATGTTGAGTATATTGTTAAAAGGGCTGTGAATAGACTCATTCTGGGTAAACCTAGCAAGTTATAATACATATCTGCCTTACATTACCTACTCTCTCCTAGGGTGCAGAAACCTAGTTCCAACACCCTCCCATACTACTTCGGGTGAGACCTTGGCCTGCGCAAGTAGGTCATTGCCGAAAGGGCCAGTAATATAGGGGTTTGTTGGTAAACCTTAACCTCTGAACCTAGGTCAGGACCCCTTAAGCCAACAAAATGGCAGTTTAAAAACACTCCCCAAGTACAATAAACAAAGTGTTTGCGATTGTGATAAAAAGTGTCGTTTTACAACAAACAAAGGTGTTATAACCATGGGGTGCACTAATGATGTTCTCAAAAATGCGAATACACTTAGGAATGATCAAGGACACTTGAAACATGTGAAATGACTTCAAAATACACTTTATGGCCAAAGCAACACATGATGCAACAATTTGGTAGGCTCCAAAATTTGAATGTAGGGAATATTTGCAGGTATTGTAGCAGCGACAACACTTGGCAACACACTGGACAAACTTCAACTTCTATCGATAGGAATATATTTTTAGTTAAATGGTTATCCCTTCAGGAATTATTGATTCACCAAATATATTTCCTTGACTTCATCTCTCAATCTGGTTGTATACATAACACCTTATTTTCCTTTACTTGGTTCAACACACAACATATATGCCATATTGCAATTATTTCAATCTAGGAAAGGGTAAATGTGTAACAGGTTTAGGATATTCAAAGTATGAGTTTCATCTATGGTGTTTCTCCATTGCCAGTAGGCTTGGATAGTACCCCAACAGAGTCACTAAAGGATCACAAGTGTTGCTTTGCTTCCAATGAGCCTGAGAAATACCCTGACGAAGTCACTTGTTTCACCTCTCTATAAAATAATCCTTTCTCTTTTTTCACCCTTTATTTATATATTTAATAGAACCATTCTTTCGAAATTATTTTTTCACTCAAAGGAAGAGGGATCCCAAATTATTGAGAGCATAGGAGGTTTCCCATTCACAAAAGTATTAATATAGCCTCTAATATGGGTTTGCTCGCTATATATTTTCCCCTTATCGTTTCTCTATTAGATTGGATAAGCATGTAAAAAAACCAAGTAGATTTAACACCAACATGAGGAGTTGGGATACTAGAATAGATGCGGATCTAATAGGTTACCTGAAGGTTTTCTTCTTGGATGTATCATATTTTCCTTCCAGACTTAGCTCAACCTATGGAATATTCCCAAACAAAGAAGGATAACTGATAGATAGCCAAGTGTTGTGGTTGTCACATTTCCTCTTTATTCCACAACAAATACTTTAGGACCATGCACTCTTTCACACAAGGTATTATTTATGTACAACCACCAAGAAAAAAAACAAGACAGGACATGAATGGACACAATGCACACGAGATAAAAAAACAAATGATGAAGAAACAAATTGTACATGGAACACAACTTAGAGTTTCTACTAAAAATAGAGTTTAAAATATTGGTCATTGATGGGAAGAGGGTTAGTCCTCCCCTCTAAATATTTCAGCTTGAAATCACTATGGCCAAGTTTCTCTTTGATGGTAAAGGGGCCTATCCACAGGGATTGTAACTTCATGTGTTTGCCTTTATCTTCATGGGATTTTTCCCACTTCAATACTAAGTCACCCACATAAAAAATATTTATCCCTACAGATTTTTTATTGAACCAAAGTTTAGCACAGTTTTGATGGATGGAAACATTTTTTTAACTTTGAGCCTATCCTCCTCAAGTTTAAGCAAAGTATCTATCCTAATATGAAACAAAAGGCACGGTCAGCCTTGGGATTATTGGGAGAGTTGAAAGGTTGGGAGATACATGTTAGGAGGTAAGATAACTTGTTTATCATAAACCAAGAAGTATGGGGAGGTTTTAAGGGAAGGTTTAAGAGTTACTCAGTCAGCCCATAATGCATTTATCAAAGCATTGTCCCAGTTCGTTTACTAAGAGAAAATAGTTTTCTTGATTATGCGAATGAGATTTTTATTTGTTGATTATGCTAAACCATATTCCTAGCGGGTAATAATTTGATGCATTCTTGATTAAAATACCATTTTTTAATGCAAATTCATAAAGTTTAAATGAATAAAAATAATTTTCATTATCAAAGACAAGAGACGTTGAAACACCAAACCTGGTTATAATGTTTTTCTTTAATAATTGGATGAATTCCTGGTCATTAACTTGTCTTAAGGGAACTACTTTTTTCCATTGAGTAAAATAATATGTCATTGTCAAAATGTATCATTGTTGCTTTGACGAATGTGGGAATATTTATCCAATAACATCTAGGCCCCACTATTGGCACGATTCCTTAACTGCTACTGGTAGCAGTGGGGTGGATGAATTCTAGTCTCGACTGGCACATCTATGAAAAGATGGGTAGCTAGTGGCACAAGTGTGAGCATCCTTGAATAAGGTGGGCCAATAATAACCAACCCTCGTCACTTTATGTGCAGTTGTATCACCCTCATAGTGACCACTTGTCGGTCCATCATGCAGATCTCTTAATACATTATCTATTACTTGAGGCTCTAGGCATCTTAGCACGATGCCATTATGGTTCTTTATCAAAATCACTCTATGAAAAATCTGATAGGAAAGCGCTTTAAGTTGAATTTCCATCTTTTTTTTATTCGATAAATGTGTGGGAAATGTGTCGTGCTCTAAGAATTGTCATATATTTGAATACCATGGAACTGTTAAAATTTTCTGGGGAAATTGTTCAAGATTATACATTTTTATTCTGATGCAGGAGCATCTTCGCTTAAGATTAAGCTTGTAATGTAACTCAAGGCCTAAGGTCTTGACATTTTTCCAAGAGGGACATTTCCTTTGTATAATAATTTTAATTTTTTTTAAAGAATTCATAGTTCACAAGTATTAGTATAGAAGGTTCTAGATAGGTGTTGACTCATTAGTCAAAGAGCTTAGTCATGTAATTGAATCTGCATGTTGGCAGAATTCATTGGATAATCTAGCTGATAGGATAGGATTGATACATTTGGTTCAGAAAATATAGGATCAAGTTCTAAGTTTAGAAATCAGTTACAAGTTTGTAGGATTTGAGTGAGGGTGGATAAGCTCTGAATTGTATTATAAATTTAATTGTAAGCTTCGAAGAAAAAAAAGGAGGCTAATTAAAAGAAGAAGATCAGGCCAAAAGTAGAGTAGAGAGGTGAGATTCAAGAGACAGAGAGGGCTCTGTAGGAAGAGAAGACCATTCCAAGAGAGTATCAAACAATCACAGTTTGTAAGCAGGTTATATCGTATCTGTACATTTACTTAATTAATGAGAAATCGAATTCATAGAGACTATGTGTCATTCCTTTTATGTGTTGAGTGAACTGTAACTGAGGAATTGTGGTTTCTATGTAATAAGCCATTGTTATGTGAATTCTGATTAAAGAATAATTCTTACTATGTGATTAAAGACTTAATGGCTGGGTAGAATCATGTGTGATTCGAGTCTGGAGAAATTAAAAAATCGTGTGCAGGTTGGGAAGGAGAAACAAATCCAAACTTTGAGATTCAGAGAAGTAATACAAAAGGGTGTTCTGTATTAGGGATTGACATAGCGTGCAAGGTGTGCAGCAAGCGTGAAAATTCCAAGTCAGAATGAATGAACAAACAGAAGAAATCTCAGGAGAGATTAGCGCAATTAAATACCGAACAAGCTCAGGAAGGATAGCGTGAAGGAAACAGAGAGGTAGAGAAATGGTGGTCAAAGAAGCAGAGAAAAATACTAAGGCATCAAAGCCTTTAGAATATTTCCAAATTAAGGGAAAAAATGACGAATATTAAAATCACAAAGATAAGTTTCAAAGAGGAACGACTAATATTACATCACAAGATAAGTTGGGAAAGTTGCGAAGAGGATCCACGTGTCGAGGAGCAGCCAAGTGCACATTGCAATCGATAATTCTTTTAGTTACATGTTAAGACTTGGTAGGTAAGTTAATTGAGTTTCGATGCAATTCCGATCAGAAAAGGCACAACAGAACCATTATATCTGGGTGGGATCAACAGTGGAACTTTAAAACGAAAGCAGCAGTACATCGTAATCAGTGATTTTATTATTTAAAGTCTAAGACATCGCTCGGTAAGTTATTTTATTTGCGGTGTGGTAAAGAGTAAAATTTTTGATAAGGAAAGGAGATTGCGATGTGATGTGAAGCATATCACATATCGCACAGGATAAGGAACACGTTTATTGTTAAACGTTAAAAGTTGTAACGAGTGATGGAGAGTTCGCTGTGAACTCTGAAATCACAATATTACGAAATTTGTTAAGTTATGAATCTATGGGGAGGTAAATTATAAAAGGTGCAAAGTGATACCCTCCATGATTGGTCATGTTTGTGTGGGCCATAAAACCGAAAGTCTATGTGTATATTCTGAATATTGCACCTCGATCACCGTGAAGTAGTCACGCATAATAGGAGAAAGTGGTTAAAGATTTAAGTGCATAAGTGAAGGATTGGTTTAAGTTCCAACAAAGTTGTTTCCGTGTGTATATTGGGAAGAAATGGGTTTTATGAACCTATTTGAATGTGTTATATTCGGAGTGTATACTCTTTTACGAGTATTAAATCCTGGGAACGTGCAGACATTTTAAGTTTCTACATATGTGGGTAATAGCGGCCTTTTGGCTACATCATTTTTTGTATCAGAGAAAGTTAATGAAAAAAATGTTATAAATAAAGATTGCAGAGCTAAACAATGCAGCAGAAATTTTGTAGCAGAACAGAATAATAATGCAATCGTGATTGTGGAAGAAAGAGGAGATCAGTAAAGCAAATGCGTTTTGCAGAAAATTGACAGAGATATTGCAGAAAGAGGAGATCAAATTTTAAATATGACAAGAAGTAGGCATACAAAGGTAAAGTATGGAAGAAGATGGGAGTAAGTGATACTCTTAAGAATATATTGCATAAGCATAAATAAAGCAAAGTGATGGTTTTTTTCTTGGGGAGAAAGGAGATTCACTCGAATGTGAAGAGTGGATGGAGACTGCTTGTGAAATCATGCAGGTATTGTTTTGTTCAACTCTGATTTGAGTTTTTCGAGTTAAAGAAAGATCGAAGATTGATAGTTGCAGCTAATGAAGTATCTCAACAAAAGATGATCACAACCTTAAGAACCAGTGATGAAGGAAGTTGGTAAGGATTTCTGAGTGAAATAAGAATGTGGCTAGAACCTAGTATTTCATTTGTGATTGCAATACAAGAGGACAATTGTGTTCTCAAAATTACAAATGAGTTGAAGCCTAGAAGGAGAAGAGGATTGCTCAAAGAAATTTCCAGAGAGGGGACTAATGACCAAGTACAGAAAAAGGCTTGGTGAGGTAATTTGTAGCAGGGAGGACTTGCTATTGCAGAGGCTTAAGTGTATCTCATAGTGAGTGAGGAACTCATAGAGATAGAGGAGAAGATGACTATTGATAGGCATAGAAGAGGTTCTGAGAGAGACCACAGTAGAAGAAAAGTGAAGAAATATGTCAAAGAAAATGGCATGGATGAAGAGTATAAGAGAGAAAAGGTTGAGATAAGAATGCAATTTAATTTTTTGATGTAGATGTTTGAAAAGAGTAAAGAAGACCAGAGGTTTGGTTACAGAATGAGAAAGAAAATGAAGTGGCATAAGGTATAAGAGAAGAGACAACAACAGGTGAATATGCAGTTAATAGAAGAGCTTAGAAAGCTTGAGCAGATTATGGAAGATCATACACAATTAAGAGGAGGTATTACTTTTCAGCATGCTGTAAGGACTGAAAGTAGAGGAAGTTTGGCTCACAACGATGACCAAAAGCAAGAAACAGTGGAGAAGGATATCAAGCAACGAAGTGAAGGTCTTGAGGAGGCTGAGAAGAAGACCATTGAATATTTTCTGAGTCATGTAGAGGAATTAGAACAACAAGAGGATATTTGGTGACTAGTTCATCAAATGAGACCATTGGGTCTTGTGATTTTGGGATTGATAATTTAACTGTGTTTGCAGGTGTTGCAGAAGGAAATTCATCTCTTGGAATCTTCTTAAATGAGGTTGGAAGTTACCAATCAGAGTATGATGATTATTATCTTTTAGATGAAGATAAAGTTGAGTTATTGAAGCAGAAGGAGTTCGTAAATTCCTTGCTTAGTGAAGGAAATATCTCCAAAGAAGATGAGATAGTTATGTTTGATGCCGAGGAACTTGTTATTGTTGAGGACATGTAAGAATTGTCTTATCTAATTGACCAAGAGAAGAATGTTGTACAGACATATAAAGCAGTCACAAATATAGAGGATCATAATTTTATTCTGATAGAGAATGAAGAAGCAAAGTCACCAAGAAATAGGACTTGTGACAAAGAAGGAGATAGTGAGGATTGTATAGAATTTTTGGAATAAGTTCCAATTGAGATGACATATTTGTGGCATGAGTCAAGTATTTTGGAGAATATACTAGAAAGTCAGAGAATTAATATTATGAATGTAAAATTAAAATTGAGAAAAGGTGAGGGAGGCATGTTTCATGATAAAGAGGAATCAATCTTAGAACTGAAGAAAGTTGAACTAACTACCAGGATTAGTCAAGGAGGTGAAGGACAATCACTGAGGGTTGTCAAAGAAGAGGAAGAAAGATATGTTGGAATTGATGAACAACATAGTGATGAGGTGTTTGAATGGAATCAGGTAGAAAGTGAATTGTTGAATTGTTTGTTCGAAGCATCTGAGTATGATGCTGAACATAGGTTGTTTGGAGATGAGATAAAGGTTCAAAAGAAACAAGAGGGCAAGGATGTAAGGGTTTTATTAAGAATCCAACAAATTCAAAGAGAAGATAACAAACAACAGTTTAAAGACAAATGGAAGAGTGAGTACCAGTTAGAAGATAAACTAGACATGGAGATTGAAAAAATAAGAAGGTTGATGATGAAGGTGTCTTAAAAGAAGACAACAACAAGGAAGAAAAGAAGCAGTAGTAAGAGAAAGACAACAACAGACTGTGTGAGCATAACCAATGGGGAAATGCAGCATAAAGTATGGAGACCTGGAGAACAACCACAAACAACAACAACAACAACCAAAGATAGATTACTGAACAAAGTCTTGGATCCAGGAGGACAACTATTAAAGACACATGATCTGGAGATCATGATTATTTTCTACCTTGGGAGTCTGATGCAGGAGCATCTGCCCTTAAGATTAAGTTTGTAATGTAACTCAAGGCCTAAGGTCTTGAGATTGGTCCAAGAGGGACATTTCCTTTGTATAATCATTGTAAAATCTTGTAAAGACTTCATAGTTCACAAGTATTAGCCTAGAAGGGTATAGATAGGTGTTGACTCATTAATCAAAGAGCTTAGTCATGTAATTGAATTTGCATGTTGGAAAAATTAGTTGGATAAGCTAACAGATAGGATAGGATTGATCCATTCGGTTCAGAAAAGATAGGATCAAGTTCTAAGTTTAGAAATTAGTTACAATTTTTTAGGAGTTGAGTGAGGGTGGATAAGCTCAGAATTTTATTATAAATTTAATTTTAATCTTTGAAGAAAAAAAAGGAGGCCAATTAAACGAAGAAGATCAGGCCAAAAGTAGAGTAGAGAGGCTAGAGTTGAGAGACAGAGAGGGCTCTATAGGAAGAGAAGGCCATGCAACGAGAGCATCAGGCAAAGACAGTTTTTAAGTAGGTTTTATTGTGTCTGCACATTTACTTAATTAATGAGAAATAAAATTCATAGAGACTGTGTGTCATTCCTTTTACGTGTTTAGTGATTCGTAACTGAGAAATTATGGTTTTTGTGTAATAAAGCATTGTTATGTGAATTCTGAATAAAGGATCATTCTTATTATGTGATTGAAGACTTAATGGCTGGGTAGAATCATGTGTGATTCCAGTCTGGAGCAATTAAAAAATTATGTGCAGGTCGAGAAGGAGAAACAAATCCAAACTTTGAGATTCGGAGCAGTAATACAGAAGGGTGCTTTGTATCCAGGATTGAGATAGCATGCAAGGTGTGTAGCAAGCGTGAAAATTCCAAGTCGGAATGAATGAACAAACAGAAGAAAGCCTAGGAGAGATTAGTGCAATTAAATACCGAACAAGCTCAGGAATGATAGTGTGAAGAAAACAGAGACGCAGAGAAGTGGCGGTCAAAGAAGCAGAGAAAAATTCTAAGGCAGTAAAGCCTTTAAAAGCTTTCCAAAGGAAGGGAATGGATGAAGAAGATTAAAATCGCAAAGATCAGTTTCGAAGAGGAACGGCTAAGATTACACCGCAGGATAAGTTGGGAAAGTTGCGAAGAGGAGCCACGTGTCGGGGAGCAGCCAATCACACATCACAATTGGTAATTCTTTTAGTTATATGTTAAGACTTGGTAGGTAAGTTAATTGAGTTGTGATGCGAAGTCGATCAACATAGGCACAACAGAACCGTTAGATCTAGGCGAGATCAACGGTGGAACTTTAAAATGCAACCAGCGGTACATCGCAATCGGCGATTTTATTATTTAAATTTTAAGACATCGCTTGGTAATTTTTTTTATTTACGGTGCGGTAAAGAGTAAAAGTTGCGATAAGGAAAGGATATTGCGATGCATATCGCATATTGCATAGGATAAAGAACATGTTTATTGTTAAATGTTAAAAGTTGCGATGAGTGATGGAGACTTGCATGGAAAATTTTAGGGGCTAATATTCGCAAGTGGGCTAATTTTCCATGCTTTTTCCAAAAAACAATTTTCCAATATCCATTTTTTTGAAAATTTATTCGCCCAAATTTTATAGTATAAAATTATTTTACCCTAAAAATAGCCAAAGTTTTATATATATAATAATATAAAATGATTGGAAAAATAAATATTTTTACAAAAATAACATCGAAATTTTTACAACTTACATATTGGGGACTACAAAGATTCGCTAAGGTTTCTAAAGAGAGTGCCTTATAACACACCAAAGATTATTTTCTTGGGATTGAGAGAGATCCCATTATTAGGACACCGATCAAACATTTGTTTTAGATTACACACATGGTTGATCTTATTTTGGAGAATACAATTACACCATCCAGATAGACTACTACACTTTGGCCAATCAAGCCATGAAAAGTGATGTCCATTTCTCTTTTAAATATAGCACCAACATTGATAATCCCGAATGACATGTGCTTAAAGGAAAATTTTCCCCTCTTGGTCCTGAGAATTGTTTTGAGGCAGTCTGGTTCTGCCACTAGCAACTGATTGTAGCCAAATAATCCATATAGCTACGAGAACATTTCAGACCTAGATACTGTTAAAAGGATATTTTCCATTGATGGCACCAAGTAAATATATTTGTTTGATGCCCAGTTGAGATTGTGAAATTCAACATATAGCCTTATCTCACCGTACTTCTTCCCAACAGGGACCAAATTTGAAACCCAAGTAGAATTTCTAACTTTAAAAATGATCTGAGCATCCAACAAGTTTCTCAATTCCTTTTGGATTAGGGGTTCTAGTGTTGGATGAACTTTCCTTAAATTTTTCAGAAAACGTTTCACCCCTTTTTTAATGGGAATGACATGTTGGATAATATGAGTGTTTTATGTCTTAAAATCAATGTAATTCCATGCAAACACATCATGGTACTATTTTAATATGCATATGAATGGTTATTATTCTTGTGGAAAACAACATATATCGAGGTTTACATATTTTGGATCGTCTTGAGTTCCCAAGTTGACTTGTTCGAATGACACCTTTGAGCTCTAAGTCCTCATATTAATTGGTCCTCTGAACTAGTCTTGCGGGTCATATAAATTTTCCAAGGACACTACACCTTTAGGCATAATATCGCCTTTCATTGTATCAATTGCTTCCTATAAAGCCTTGTCATTAGGGGAATTTTGAGGTCTAAAATGGGCCTCCTAACAAAAATGTACAACCAAAATAAACTTTATAAGAACCAATGGATTCAATATGATGAAGTCAACCATGGGGGATGATTCACCATTTTTTAAGTAAAAGGGTTAAAAGAGTATAAAATAATAAAATAATAAAACTACTTTTTCAGCTCGTATTTTCAACTTATCTCCCAAATTTTTTACTCAAATTTAGAGAACGAGTACTCGTTGGATGCAAAATTTAATTCCTCATCCAAAGAGTACCCATGTTGCATACTTTTGATGGACCTTGCTACACGAAAAATGAGAAATACATGAAAAACTTCATGTATTTCTCATTTTTTGTGTAGCAGGGTCCATCAAAAGTATGCAACGTGGGTACTCTTTGGATGAGGATTTAAATTTTGCATCCAATGAGTACTCCCGCTCGAAATTTGAGTAACAAATTTGGGAGATAAGTTGAAAATACGAGCTAAAAAAGTAGTTTTCCCTCTAAAATTTGATGATGTCATCAAATCTTAATTTATTATTTCCACTATTATTTTATAATTTTCTTAGGAGGCCCATTTTAGACCTCAAAATTCCCCTAATTCATGCTCATCTTGTTCGATGGAAACATATTTGAACACATCCACATTGGCCATAAAATGTAGTATCTATTGGTTGGAATTGAAAACACATAAATTAGTTATGTTATCTACTACATATGGTTTTTATACAATTTCTATAGAATTTTTTTTTCCAAAGGTGACATTCTAGTAGCTACATTAGCTAATGTGTTTGTTGCGACATTTCTAATTCTAGGACCAAAATAATATTAAAAGCTTTAAAATAAGTAATCATTTTCCATAGCTCATGTTAGTAGTTTTTGAGATTTGGTGTAACACAGTGGATAATGTCCCGTACCTAACGAGTGACCACTTATGAGCCACAATTACCTTAAGTAGTTCTACCTTCAAGTCGATGGATTTCTTTAATCCAAGCATGAGTGCTTCATATTCGACAATATTATTTGTGTACTCAAACTCCAAACGACATGATAGGATGTACTTGTTATGTGGGTCTATGAGGATGCAACCAACTTCAGATCCATCCTACATTTTGAAACATCAAAGTACAAAGTCCAAATATTTTTAGCTACTAAACTAGTTCTTACAGTATTATTACCATGTACATCTATATTACAAGATTCATTAGCACTAGTTAGAGTACAAGGAAGGAGCCCCAACTATGTATCTAATGGGATGGGCGATAGTTGTGCTTGATACCATCCATGATCAATTTCCAAGAAATAGTTTCCAAAGATTACACTTGCAAATCCAACAGGCTCATTATGACCCTCAAATGGTGTTATAGTATATTTCATGTAGATTTCACTTTCAAGTCGAATCTAGTTGTTTCTTCCCTTATATAGAAGCCATAAGTTTGACCAATCTATTGCAAAATACCCTTGTAATTTAGTAGACCAGTCTTGACTCAAGAGAAATCCATAGGCTTCGGGGGTGTCCACAATCACAATGTTTATTCATTGTTGTACCCAGTGATTTGATGATAAACGAATAATAACATTCTTGAATTCACCAATGGCTGGAAAAGTGATGTATCTAGTTGAATAATTTGTGCATCAGTCTTATCCCATTTAGTGTTACTTTCTTAGCAATAGATAATGGCATTAAATTCTCATAT
Organism: Pinus albicaulis; assembly: GCA_034641835.2. NCBI lineage: Eukaryota > Viridiplantae > Streptophyta > Pinopsida > Pinales > Pinaceae > Pinus > Pinus albicaulis. The sequence goes on from CM076578.1 coordinate 362,128,461, forward strand.
GCACCTGAATCAACCAAACAATTATGGACATTGTAAATAATTCTTTTGGAAGTTAATAGAAATGGGGGGAAGAGGGTGTTAACATCTAAAGTTACAACATTAACCACATATTGAAGAGTTCCAAAAGACTTACCAGACACATTTTGAGAAGAAGAAGCTTTGTGACCTGATGAAGCTTGTGAGAAGGCTTGGACAAGTAGTTCACACTCGCCTTCTATCTTTGCGAGCTCAAAGATGGAAATGTTGGCACAAGATCTTTTCAAATATTCGAATATATTGTAATCAATAGTTTAATTTTTAATAGGCAATGCTAAATTTTTTGGAGGGGTAGCTTTATTTGAAACTTCTGGAGTGATAAACTTGCTTTTCCTACTAGTGGAAGTGTTCTTAGAAGCTGTAGCATTTACATACTTGTTTTGTGCATTCTGAGCAGTATTAGTTGGTGGTGTGATCCTTCTTAAAAAAAAATTCTTTAACTCTTGTCTCGTCACTTCTTGTTCATAAATGGGCCCTTTTCTCCTCAAATTATAATGACCAATTTGTTTTTAAGGAGGGGATTCACTTTGAGGTGGTGCTTCAACACTCTTCTTATCAGCATTGAGAATAAATCCAAAAGTGTTAACTGAGTGTCCAATACATGTACTTTCCTCAGCCATTGTAGGCTCATTTATTTCTTTTGTCTTCTCGAACTGCTCATCTGCTAGTAAAGTATCAACGACATGTGCTGCCAGGGAATTCATTTTGTGGTTCCATTGTGGGAAATTTTATTCTGAATGTCATTCTTGATGGAAGGAGCAACAGTTATCCATGCCTTTACTTTCAACATCCAATAAGACATTTGAGCCATGGGTAGATTTAGTTGGCTAGTTGTTGTTGTTATTCCTTCTGAATAAGAAATACTTAGGGGGATTTCCACTGGTAGAAGCCTCTCTTTACCTTCTCTTTAATTTTGAGACTTCATTAGTGAGTACCTTTAAAGATTTAGTCAAGATTTAAATATCAACATAATCCTTTTCTGTAGCCTTACTTGAATATGGTTGAGACTTCATGCCAGTTTCCTTGGAGTATTTAAATTCATCATCATCAATAATAGCTTCGATGGCATGCACGTCTTTCTCCACGATGATTTATTCTTTAAAGTTTAAATCCAGTGTCTCCATTGAAGCTCTTTTAACAAAATAAAAAATATTTGTTGGAAAGGAAACTACATAATAATATATAGTGATAGAATCGTGAGGTTGCGTGTTTGGGGGAAACTTGTTCAATATGTGTTTGAACCTTTGATTGAAATATTTGACTTAATCTCTTCCCCCATATTAATATTTTCGAGCCCTTTTAACAATGCGGTGGGAGTCTTTTCATCGAAAAAATTCTCCAAAAAAAAAATCGTAAACTCCCTCCCACCATGGATTGAATTAAAAAGAAAACTATGGTACCATTTTGTTGCTCTATCTTCTAAAGTGAAAGGAAAAATCCTACAAGAAACATCATCATATCTTAGCTCTAGCAGTTTTAGATGCATGTAGAAATCATCAATATGATATTTTTCCTTAGTCTTCTTATCAGGATCAAACTTATATAACAACTTCTACGAATGTTTAGGAATTCTATGAAGGTTATCTGAAAGAGCCATTGGCCCTTGGGGCATTCAATCTAGGTCTTGATCAACCATGTCTTCGTCTCCTTGTTCCTCCTCATTTTCTGAATCTGATGAGCCTTCTCCTTCACCGCTTAAGCCGTCGTTAAACACAAAATCAATTGTTGGTTGTTCTTCGTCAGTAATAACAAGATATTCCTCGCACTCTTCTTAAATAGGTGGAAGCGGCTATTGCTAGAATGTGTCTTCTTAAGACTCTTTTAATTCCTCAAGAGTGGAAAAAACCAAATTTTCCACTAATGCAACCAATACACTAGTACAAGTTGTTTCTTTAATATTGGGATTTTGAACAAGATTATGAGAAACAAGGATTAAACAAATATCTTTTGCAAACCGATAGGTAATAGGTCAAATTGCCTGAAGTTTTCCACAGGTAACTTTGTAGGCCAACTCTATAACAGGTTGAGAAAAGTCTACTACCTCAGGAATAGGATTCAGGGTGGTACTCAGGATATTATTGGCTTTTTCAGAAGATGAATGATTAGGATGTGATGAGTTATCAACCATAAAAAATTGGCTGCCCTCCTTCTAATGCCAAAATTTTGACGATGTTGGATCTCACCAACATACATGGGATTTCCTCGATATGAGGTCCCAATTAGACCTCATACTATTTGGTGTAGGATTCACATCAGGAAATACGGTATGGATTCCATTAACTTAGATATTTTCCTTAGATTAAGAAATTAACATGAGAGAGTAGCACACATGTTCTTTTGAATGAGCAAGAGAGTGTGCCTTTTGAAATGTTCAATCGTAGATGTATCAAGGTTCTTTCACTGCAAGGAAGCAAAAGTGAGCCTATAAAAGAAAAGTATTAGTACTGATCTAGTGGATACACATGCATATAAATGAGGAGGAATCATTAGACATCAAGTGAAATAGTTCACGTAGATGCAATTATCATTAAAATCATCACAATACATTTCCAACAAGTTGAGCACCAAAGTAATCAAAATAGTTCAATTACTTTAGTACATAAGTAAGCCAACATAAACCACAAGCATTGAAAGAGTAGTTTGTTGTATCTCCTAGAGATATCCCATGGGTTGAAAAGAGACCACTTACTACGACATCTCGATGAGTGCTTGTAGGATAAGATGGAATTTTTCACTTGCACTCAATATTTAATTTGGTTTTTTAGACAAGATTGGTTTAGAATCCATTTTTAAGAGGAGAAATACAAATATGGCTACAAAGTAATATCATAGAATCATTAATGTCTAACCCCAGTGGCCAACATTACATGAGCATGTAGTTTTATTAGACATTGTAGTATATGTGAGGGAGGAATTGTAGAGGAATAAAATCAAGCACACGGGGCTTATTTAAGAATGATGTACATCAAAGTTCAGTATGAAAATGGATGAAAGAGACATTTAAATGACATGTTGAGTTACATGGAGCACATATTGAGGATATTAATTCTTATCAGTCATATGCATCTTATATCAACATTAGACATAGATAAATCCATGAATTCAGAAAAACATATCTAGCATATACTATTACATGTAATCTCAGAAGAAGAGTGAAGGTATATGGAACAAACACAAAAGGAAATACATACTACAATCTCATATGAGCTGGAATCACCAAAATCTTTCATTAATCTTCAACACGACATACATCTCATATACAATTTATTGAGCCTCCCCCTTGAAACAAAATTTTTAACCCTTGGTTATGTATCATAAACTGTTTTTATAGGGCCTCAGAAACAGAATCCCTTACAAAATATTCTTTCTTGATTTGGAAGTGAATCATCATAACAAAAATATCAACGTGATTTAGCGGCACAATTGTACTAGTGAGATCCTAACTAACTGGAATTGAGTCTCTGAAAATAAAATATTTACATAAAACATAAAATGTCAAAGTTTCATGATCAACACAATCAACATTATCTTTAATCATGATAGACAGGTTCAAGAGGCATCGTCTCTGGGTCGATGATTTCGAGCACTAGAGGGTTGATGAACTATTCACATCTCTGCCACAACATTGGAGTCAGTAGAGGAGCATGAAAGAAATGTTGATATGTGATCATGAGATTTGCGAGCCCTGTATAGTTCAACCTAGGATGGAAAAAGTTCTTCACCAATCCTAACAACTGGAAATCCCTTCTCAAATAATTAACCACAGTTTTACCTTTCAGGGTGGAGGTCTTCTTATGAGATGAATCCACCTTTCTGTTAGCCTCTACTAACATCTGACTGTATTGTTCCCATGGTATCAACACTCCTACAAAATCCCAAAATTTGGGTAACCCTACTCTGACTCTCTCCTCAAACTCTAATTTGAAGGTAGCCACATCTTTCAGCACCACGTCTAGACATTCTTCAGATTTGTCTCTGGCCTCCTCCTTCTGAACTACTTTGGAGATACCCATGATAGAAGAAACCTTATCCACAACATATATAGCCCTAAACTCACTAAGTGGCTTCTCATTTATATACTAGATTAATTTCTTTGGAATATGGGAATTATTTTCACCTTTTTCCTTAGTAGATAGGATGAAGGACTCGTAGTCCTTGATCACAATATTATGTTCATCCATCAGAGTTATGTTCTCCCAGTTGTTTTTCAACTATTCTATTATTTCATCCTAAACTAGTTGCTTATTTTGCAAGAGGGACATATTTCCTTTCGGTTTGTCTTTTAGCTTAGAGATCTCCTGATTGGTTTCTTGTAGGTTCTTACTGATCAGATCTACATTAGTCGTGGTAGTATCAACCTCCTTTTCTTTTTGTTCTAGGACTTGCTAGGGAGTGTCTATGTCCTTCTGCACTTTCTTGAGTTCCCCTTCTGAGAGCTAGAGCTCAGTGAGGGTCTTTGTAAGTTGTTCTATGGGATTATGAGGGTTCTCCGACACAATATTTGCACAAATGTGAGTGTCTATTTTCTGTTGAAGTTCTGCTACCTCCTGCTTAAGAGCCACCACATCATTTTTTATGTCTATCAACTCTTTTTACAGGGTCTCTTTCTCTTCCTCCACCTGTGCAAGTTCCTTGGATTGCCAATGGTTGCTGGCTGGCATCTTCAACTTATGTATTAAATCCTAAACCTCTATTTGTGAGCTTTGAAGAAGGGCTTCAAATGCAGCTTTATCCTCTCGGTTCAACCCCAACTTCACAATAAACACCTTGAATTTCTCATTCTGCATGTGTACAGCTATGAACATAGTTACCGATCAAACAAGAAAATTACCTGGTACCCGGTTTTTTGAGCTAGCAAAAAAAAATCCCGATTTTGAAAAGTGGTGATGCAGAATCACCCTTTTTTTTTGTAACATAGTTTTGGCACTTTAAATTTTCTTATGATTTTTTATTTTTTAATGTCATGATTTTCATGTCGATTTTGAAAAGTGGTGATGTAGAATAACCTTTTTTTTTTTTTGAGCATATTTTTGGAAATTTAAATTTTCTTTGATTTTTTTTTTCAAATATCATGTCGATTTAGAAAAATGGTCAATTTTTTAGCACTTTGATTTTTTTATTTGTCAAGTATGAACATTTGTTTTAAAATGTTAATGATTTTCATGTTGGAATTAATTTCCAACTGCACGGACGTGGCAGTAAAGAGATGAGGCGAAAGTTAATTCCGCGAGGGTCCATCAAGCCAGGCAGGGGGAGGAGAATACCCCCTCGGAATTGTTGCTGACATCACCGCAGCTGGGGGCCCACATATATTATACGGCCACACAAATATGTTAAAAGGATTGCGGGTTAAAATGCTTATCACGGCATTTGTTTTAAAACATAAGTCTGTTTTAATGTTTTAAATTTTATTTGTTTTATTTTTAATATATATAACACATATATATATTAAAAAGCCCGTAAGGCAAAGTTGTTTTTGCTTTTTTTATTATTACACATAAATGTAATGCACAGGAGTGTGTTGGTAATAAAATAAAAAAAAGACAGAGTTTCATTGCACAGCAGTGCGAGAAGGAAGAAAGAACAGCGGTGCCACAAATTCAATTTGCCATCAATGCGAATTGTAAGCGGTGCTGACAGAAGTTAATGGAGACCATTAATGTTTTCCAAGCGGTGAAGTTTAGTGGTTGTGTCAATTAATGACAGAGATATTTTTTATGTGATATATGCACAGCAGAGTCATGTATTATGTAATGTTTTTTTTTACACAACAGAGCATTGTTGTTAAAAAGACAGTGAGTGAATTTTGGAAATACACAGCAGCGTATTTTCCAGAAAAACAGAGTGTTTTGTATTTTACACAGCAGTGTGAAATATTTTGTAATAGCAGTGAATGACAGAGTGATATTTCTGAACTGTGTTTGCAGCAGTCAGATTTTTTTAGTAAATCCCTCTTTTTTGAGGAAGAATTGTAACACCAGTTTTTTTTTATATATGGAATATAAATTTTTCTGAGTTGAAACTCTGTCTGTGAGTGAATTTTTGAATACTTCTCTGTGTTAAGGAAGGCAGTTTTATTGTTTTGGAATTCTGAAAATTCCAACATGGTATCAGAGCCAATCCAGGCTATTTTAAGGTCAAATACGCTGAAGGAAAGGAGTTCTTTGTTGCAGCAGCTTCTCCAGCAGTGTGAAGACTCAGCCAAGAAGAATCCAAAGGTATTTCTCTATATAGTTTTGTGTTACTGTTGCAGAACAGTGAGTTATTTTAAAACACATAGTCAAGTGTTTTTAAATCATAGTTAAGAGTGCAGAATGGCTGGCTCCAGCACAGTATGAGTTTGGGAAATATCCATCTCCCACAATTCAATGGAAAAAATTATGACTACTGGTTAATAACTATGAAAGCTTTATTTACCTCACAAGAATTATGGGAATTAGTTGAGGATGGCTTTGAAGAGCCAGTAAATGAAGCAGAGTTTTATGTTTTAACTCAGGAAGAAAGGGAGTCACTGAAGAACAATAAGAAGAAAGATGCCAAGGATCTTTTCTTCTTGTATCAAGCAGTGCATGAGAGTGTGTTTCCAAGGATAGCAATAGCCAAGAAATCCAGTGAAGCATGGGAAACTCTCAAGACAGCTTATCAAGGCATGGAAAGAGTGAAGACAGCAAAACTTCAGTTGCTGAGGAGAGACTTTGAGACTCTCTGTATGAAAGAGTCAGATAACATTGACTCATTATTCACTCATGTGATTGGAATGGTCATGCAAATTAGATCTCATGGAGAGACTCTTGAAGAAAAGAGGATTGTGGAAAAACTCTTGAGGAGTCTACCCTCAAGATTTGATGTGATTGTCACCACCATAGAGGAGACTAGAGATCTCACAAAGTTTTCAGTGGATGAACTTCATGCATCACTGATGACCCATGAACAGAGATTGGGTAGGAGTGAAAACTCATCTCTTGAGCATGGTTTTAAGACCCAGATGTCTTTCGTAAGAGGAAGAGGGCAAGGCAAAGGAAGAGGAAGAGGCAGAAGCCAGAACAGAGGTGGAAGGAACAGTCCAGCAAATGCTCAAGGAAGGGGCAGCAATCCAAATCAGCATCAAGGCCAAGGCAGCAACCAGCAGAATGCACAAGGACAAAGGTATGATAAGTCCAATGTCCAATGTTACAATTGTAAAAAATATGGTCATTATGCTAATGAATGTAGAAAGAAGAAGCAGAATGATATGAGAAGTGAAACTAGTGCAAATTTCACAAAAGAAAATATCAGTCAAAGTAATTTGTTTTTAGCTTGTAATATGGCTGAAGAAAAGAGTGAAGACTTATGGTTTCTAGACTCCGGTTGTAGTAACCATATGACAGGGAACTTAGCAATGTTTTCTATGTTAGATGAAAGTGTGCAGTCACAAGTCACACTAGGAACTGATAGCAAAGTTTCTGTTATGGGAAAAGGAGATGTAAATGTTTTAACAAGATTAGGTGCAAGGAAAACCATAGCAGATGTTTATTACGTTCCAGGAATGAAGTGTAATCTCTTAAGTGTTGGACAGCTTGTCCATAAGGGATATAATGTTTTCTTTGATAATGATGTTTGTACCATCATGGATAAACCACCCAACAAACAGTGTATTGCTGAAGTGAAGATGACAAGGAACAGGATGTTCCCTCTCAGAATGAGAGCAGACTTGAAGAATGGTGAAGAGAAAGCAGCAGTTGCACAAGAGACTTACCAAAGCAAACCAAAGGATGATAATTGGTTATGGCACTTGAGATTTGGACATCTCAACTTTGGAGGTCTTAATTTGTTGAACAGAAGAGGAATGGTAAGTGGTTTACCATTGATAGAGAAACCGAACAGCCTTTGTGAAGGTTGTATTCTTGGGAAACAACACAGAGAAATTTTTCCTTCCGGGAAAAGCATAAGGGAAAAAGCACCCTTAGAGATTGTCCACTCAGATGTATGTGGACCGATGCAAACTCCATCGCTTGCAAGCAGCCACTATGTGTTAACATTCATAGATGATTTTACAAGAAAAACTTGGGTTTACTTTTTGAAAAACAAAAGTGAAGTGTTTGAAAAATTTTGCAATTTCAAAGCACTTGTTGAGAAACAAAGTGGGTTGCATATCAAAGTCTTAAGGACTGATAGAGGAGGTGAGTATATATCTAAAGATTTTCTACGTTTTTGTAGAGAAAATGGTATTCAAAAGCAGTTTACAACTAGATATACTCCGCAGCAAAATGGAGTAGCCGAAAGGAAGAACCGAACCATAATGGACATGGCGAGGAGTATGTTAAAGGAAAAGAACTTGCCTAATGATTATTGGGCTGAAGCTGTACATTGTGCAGCGTACATCTTGAACAGGTGCCCTACAAAAGCAGTTATGAACAAAGTGCCGGAAGAGGCATGGAGTGGCACAAAGCAAAGTGTCACACATATGAAGGTTTTCGGATGTGTGGCTTATGCACACATTCCGGATCAGCTAAGGAAGAAGTTGGACAGCAAGGGGGAGAAATGTATTTTCATTGGATACAGTGAGGAATCCAAGGCATACAAGTTATATAACCCATCCAGCAAGAAGTTTCTTGTGAGCAGGGATGTTCAGTTCATTGAAGAGGAAGCTTGGGATGGAAGCATAGAGAAAACAGTGAATGTTAAACACTGTTTATCTCATGATGAGAATGATGATGAGTTGGCTGAAATACATCCCCAAATAGCAACACCAACAAAAGAGCAACAAAGCACAACCTTGAGGAGAAATGAAAGTGCTTCTCCAAGCACACCACAAGGAGGAAATTCAAGTGCTTCTTCAAGCACTTGTACACCTACAGAAAGAGGTAATAAATTCAGAAGTTTGAAAGAAATTTATGAACAAGATATAGCTAATGAAGGTATCAATTCTTTGTTTGCTTTATATTGTCATGTTGATGATCCTGTTCATTTCGAAGAAGCTATCAATGATAGGAAATGGATAGAAGCTATGGATGAGGAAATAAATGCCATAGAGAGGAACAAAACTTGGGATTTGGTTGAACTCCCAAAAGGTAAAGATGTCATTGGTGTTAAATGGGTCTACAAGACCAAAAGTAATGCTGAAGGAAAAATAGAGAGACACAAGGCAAGGCTTGTGGTCAAAGGCTTTAAACAGAAGCATGGGATAGATTATGAGGAAACTTTCGCACTGGTTGCTAGAATGGAAACTGTGAGAGCCGTGTTGTCCATAGCAGCACAAAACAAGTGGAAAGTTTACCAAATGGACGTGAAGTCAGCATTTCTAAATGGAGTGTTAATGGAAGAGGTTTACATTGAACAACCTCTCGGTTATGAAAAGAAAGGCCAAGAAAACAAAGTATGCAAGTTGAAGAAAGCTCTTTATGGGCTGAAGCAAGCGCCAAGAGCGTGGTACAGTAGGATAGATTCCTATCTACTGGAAAATGGATTTGAAAAGTGTGAGGGAGAACCCACCCTCTACATCAAAGAAAAATATGGTAAAATCTTGATTGTAGTTTTATATGTTGATGATGTTATTTTTACAGGTAATGATGATTGCCTTATTGAAAATTTTAAAACAGTCATGAAGGAAGAATTTGAAATGACTGACATGGGTTTGCTGAGATACTTCTTGGGAATAGAAGTAGAACAAGATGAAAGTGGGATTTTCATCTCACAGGCAAAGTATGTTAATGAGGTTCTTGAAAGATTTAACATGCAGGAATGCAAAGCAGCGATCACTCCCACAGTGATGGGATTAAAGCTCAGCAGAGAGGACAGCAGCAAGGATTTTGATCCTAGTTTATACAAGAGCATAGTTGGCAGCCTCATGTATTTGACTGCAACTAGGCCGGACATAATGCATGCTGTTAGTTTGATTTCCAGGTTCATGGAAAAGCCAAAGGATGCACATTGGCAAGCAGCAAAAAGGATTTTGAGGTATGTTAAAGGTACAAAGAAATTTGGTATTTTTTATACTACTTCAGAATGTTCAGATTTAGTTGGATACACCGGGACAATGATTGGGCTGGAAGTGTAGATGATCGGAAGAGCACTTCCGGTTATATTTTTCACATGGGTTCAGGAGCCATTTCATGGGCTTCTAAGAAACAGCCCGTTGTAGCGTTATCTACAGCAGAGGCGGAATATGTGGCAGCTACAGCAGCAGCGTGTCAAGCAGTTTGGATGCGGAAAATGTTGAGAAGCTTATGTCAAGAACAGGTAAAAGGGACAGTGATATTTTGTGACAATATCTCAGCTATTGCATTGTCTAAAAATTCTGTTTTTCATAAAAGAACAAAGCACATTGACACCAAGTTTCATTTCATACGGGAATTGGTAAGCAATGGCGAGATTATTTTGCAGCATTGCAGAACAGAGGATCAATTTGCAGATATCCTCACAAAGCCACTTTAGCAGAAAAGCTTTGAACATTTCAGAAAATGTTTGGGTATGCAGGAAAACCCAGCAGTTGAAATTAAGGGGGAGTGTTGGAATTAATTTCCAACTGCACGGACGTGGCAGTAAAGAGATGAGGCGGAAGTTAATTCCGCGGGGGTCCATCAAGCCAGGCAGGGGGAGGAGAATACCCCCTCGGAATTGTTGCTGACATCACCACAGCTAGGGGCCCACATATATTATACGGCCACACAAATATGTTAAAAGGATTGCGGGTTAAAATGCTTATCACGACATTTGTTTTAAAACATAAGTTTGTTTTAATGTTTTAAATTTTATTTGTTTTATTTTTAATATATATAACACATATATATATTAAAAAGCCCGTAAGGCAAAGTTGTTTTTGTTTTTTTTATTATTACACATAAATGTAATGCACAGGAGTGTGTTGGTAATAAAATAAAAAAAAGACAGAGTTTCATTGCACAGCAGTGCGGGAAGGAAGAAAGAACAACGGTGCCACAAATTCAATTTGCCATCAATGTGAATTGTAAGCGGTGCTGACAGAAGTTAATGGAGACCATTAATTTTTTCCAAGCGGTGAAGTTTAGTGGTTGTGTCAATTAATGACAGAGATATTTTTTATGTGATATATGCACAGCAGAGTCGTGTATTATGTAATGTTTTTTTTTACACAACAGAGCATTGTTGTTAAAAAGACAGTGAGTGAATTTTGGAAATACACAGCAGCGTATTTTCCAGAAAAACAGAGTGTTTTGTATTTTACACAGCAGTGTGAAATATTTTGTAACAGCAGTGAATGACAGAGTGATATTTCTGAACTGTGTTTGCAGCAGTCAGATTTTTTTAGTAAATCCCTCTTTTTTGAGGAATAATTGTAACAGCAGTTTTTTTTTATATATGGAATATAAATTTTTCTGAGTTGAAACTCTGTCTGTGAGTGAATTTTTGAATATTTCTCTGTGTTAAGGAAGACAGTTTTATTGTTTTGGAATTCTGAAAATTCCAACATTTCATACTAATTTTGAAAAGTGTTGATGCAACATCAATCCTTTTTGTTTAGAGTGGTGATTTTCATCTTGGTAATAAGACATAAAAATAAAACAAAAAAAATGACAAAAAAAAACAAATATAAAAAAATATGAAAAAAATACCAACAAAAGTGTAAAAAGCAAAACAAAAATAACTTGTAAAAATTAAAAATTCAAAAATAAATAAATAAATAAAAAAAATAAATAAAAAAAGAAAAAAATTCAAAAAAACTCATGATTTAATGACAAAACAAAAAAATAAGTTACAAATAGAAGAAGCAACATAATTAAAGAAAAAAAAAAAAAAAAAAATTAATTAAAAATAATTAAAAGAAAAATCAAATAATCAAAATACAAAAATTAAAAATAATTAAATTCAGAAATTTAAATAAGTAAAAATTAAATTAAATTAAAAACAACATTCAAATAAATAAAAGCATATATATGAAAAATAAATGTTCAAATAAAAAGATAAATTTTGTTTTTTTATCAAAAATTTCAAAAAAAATTAAAAATTATCAAATTTTAAAAATTAAAATTTTAAAAAATTAAAAATAAAATAAAGAAATAAAAGAATATTAAATTTAAAAATTAAAAATTAAAAAATTAAAAAATTAAATTAAAATTAAAAGAATTAATAATAATAATAGATTAATTAAACAAAAAAATAAAAATAAATATAAAAATATAAAGATAAAAAAAGGAGATAAAATATAAAAATTAATAAAAAAAAATCAGTAACAAAATTAATTAAATTTTGGAATAAACCGCACCCAAGGCGTGGTGTAGTTTATTCCGAAATTTAATTAATTTATTACTATTATTATTATTTTTAATCCTTTTTTTAATTTATATTTTTTAATATATATATATATATATATATATATATATATATATATATATATATATATATATATATATATATATATATATATATATATATAATTATACATATATTTTTTAATATATTTATATTTTTCAGATTTATTTATTTAATTTTTTTTAAATGTTGTTTTTTATTTTTATTTATTTATATATTTTTATTTAATTTGCATTTTTTTAATTTAAAAAAAAATGAATTTTGATAAAAAAATTTTATTTAAAAATGTATTTTTCATATATTTATATGCATTTTTTTTAATTTAAATTTTTATTATTTCAACTTTTTTTTATTTGCTATATATATATTTCTAAATTTAAATTATTTTTTTATTTTAATATTTTATTTTTTTATTATTATTTTTTTATTTTAACTAATTTTTTATTTTAATTATTTTAATTATTTTATTTTATCATTTTTTTAATTATGTGGTTATTTATTATTTTTTTTTAATTTAAAATATATATATGTTTTAGTTTTTTTGTTTTGGGTTAATTTTTATTTTTTTTCTATAAATTTTGTGTGTGTTTTTTTTTAATTTTCCCTTTTTAATTTTCTTTTGAAATTTTTTGTGTTTTTTATTTTATTTTTTTATTTTTACAAGTGATATTTTATCTTTAATACCATGCATAAAAATTGTTACAATTTTAAGACTTTTGATATTTTATCTTTAATGTCATGTTTATCGTTGAAATTTTAAGGTTTTTCAGAGTCATGATATTTTATCTTTAATGTCGTTATTAAAAATTGTTGACAATTTACCCCGAAAAGAAAAAAAAACGTTATTTCAACGTTAACACTTTTTGTTTTCAAGGTGTTTTTTGCACACAAAAAATTGACGACGTTATTCTAGCAACAACACTTTTCGTTTTCGGGCTGATTTTTACACACACAAAACTGGCGACGTTATTCCAGCATCAACACCTTTCATTTTCAAGTTATTTTTTGCACACAAAAAATTGGCAATGTTATTCCACCATCAACACTTTTTGTTTCGAGGGTGTTTTTTCAATCCTTTTTTCAAGCAAAAATTTGGTTTCTATAATCATTTAAAAAATGGTTGAAATTTGACCTAAAAAAAAATAGTGCATTCTCGAAGACACACTTCTCGTTTTGGGTTGTTTTTTCATGTTTTTTGAGTTTTTTTAGGCTAGAGTTCTCGTTTTGTGGTAATAGTTCTTGTTTGATCGATAAGTATATTCTGGAGTTAGCTCTCTCCTCTTTTAATCTTGTTGCAACATTCTCCAACACATTCTCAACCTTGATTATGGTTATTGCGCTTCGATTGAGCGCATTGTACAAAATTTCTCCCAATTTCCCGTTGAGCTTAAAATGGCTACCTCTAAAGATGATGAGGCAAAAATTTGCAGTGGGTCTTCCAAAGTCACTTGGAAGCCTGGTTGGTCTAGTCTTGTCTCCACCAAACTGGTCTCGATTTCTTCTTATTCTTTCTCTTGGGTTTTGGCCTTTTTTCTGGTGTGTACATCTTCCATTTCTACATCTCTTGTTTGATCAACGATCCTTTTCTACACCTTTTCCTTTGTTGTTGGAGTCTTGATCTCCATATTTGTGTTAATAGGCCATGAACCAAGGTTAGACTTCCATTTAATCTCAGGCCTATACTCATGCTCATAAGTTGAAGACTTTATGCTTTCCCTTTTCTTTGCAATGACCCCATGAGGATCATAATGCCAAAAATCTCCCATATCAAAATTCATTTATTTTAGTAATTCCTAAGCTGCTAGGAAAGCTTGTCTAGAGTTAATAATAAAATTACTTATAGGCTTACCCAACTTGAGCATTTATCCATTTTTTGCGGGGACAAAGTGTACTTGGTCCACATTAAGACTATGTTTGATGAATTCCAAGGAGAATATCCTAATTGGCGTGAACACAGGTAAGCAATAAGGAGGAAGCTCACCTCCATAGACCCAAATCTCTATGTAATCCTCAAGTAGATACCAATCCCCCACCCTAGTTTCCTTGCTAAGTTGAAGGATGGATTTTTGCCGAGGGAGAAATCTTGGAGGGGAAACATTATGAATAATTTTATAAGAAATGGACATGTAGGAGGATATGAACTAGGAATAGCCATCATTATCTGGTCTCCTCCTAACAACAACATCCCTATAAAAAATAGACTTCCTCAGTTTGTTTGGAGCCATCATACTGAGGCCGAGGCAGTCAAACTCATCCACATGAGTGTACACAAACAAATAGAACAATAGGGAATAATATTTGAAATAGGACATGGTAGGAAAATGGCGTAGCTAGAATGTTATGGACCCAGTTAAGTAAGAAGGTATGCCAAACAGGTAGTCTTGTTGCATCAATTCCCTTATAAACCCAAGGGATGATTTATGGGCCATATTGTCATTATCATCTAAAAAAATATGAGAAATTAGAGAAAAACTAGGCTACACAAACTTTGTAAAAATAGTTATAGGGACATTGTCAACAATGAGCAAGGACTACAAGCCAGGGGCCAAGACCATTTGTAGAAAATATTGTTTCTCAATAGCTGAAAGGGTAGTATAATTAGAAACCAGAGTGGTTTCTGTGAATTGTTGGGGTTCAGTGGAGCTTGGGTAAATCAAAGATTTTTGTATCAACTCTAGGGTCACCTCTAGGATCTTGGCTCCAGTGGAAGAGACAAAGAAATTATTCTCCTATATGTATGCAACCATTAACCATGAGATGAACTCAGAGAAATAGTATACTGAGGGGTAAATTTGATAGTACAAACCTCAGTTGACTACCCAAAATGGGTCTTCTCCTCTAACATTATTTTCATACAGGTCAAACCGAAGGTCTTCTAGATGGTAAGAAAAAGGGGTTTGAAATTTGTGCCTCGATGTCCATGAGCAGTTCAACATTAGAGGAGGGTTTGACTTCCCAGGCTTTGGGGGTCTTGGGGGCTGCTTTCTTCATGTTTAATAAATATTTAAATAACTCGTAGGTGGAGAGGATCGACATGTTACTTGGTTAACCTCGCAGTAAATGAAAACAATGTTGGAGGGGAGTTTTGGACCAGTTGGTGATCGAATGAGGTTGAAAAATGGACAAGCGATGAGAGAATTTTGCACTGAGAAAGAAAAAATAAATACAAATTTGGAGCAGAAAGGGTTTTTCTAAGCAGAGAGGTGCAACGGTCCTCTGATGTTAGATGAAATCACGGGGGGGATAGGGGGGTACATGTCGTGGAGGAAGATTGGGTGATGATAGGTGATAGGTGAACGAGAGTAGGGGAGGAATAAATTACCATTTTATATTTTCTTTCATATTTCACTTGAAAAGAAGTGTTGGTGAAATTGTGACGTGGTGGGTGGTCCCCACCTTCCTCTAGCGGGTGGAAGAATGGGAGGCGGGATCCTACGGTTACCCCTCGGAATTAATATGGGTCATTGGATTGACGGGCCCACTCATTTTACTATTCAACGTTGGGGGTTAGTGTCAGTCTATCGCCTGCACAAGTTACTCCCCCCCGAAGTGTTTCTTGGGGTGGTTGGGCGAAGATGGACAACGATTTATCATGAAATATGCTCGACCTTTAACCAAAAATGTGTGCCTTTACTTATTTCACTTTTTACCCTATTACGCTCGCTTGGTGGAGTATTCCATGGATGAGGGCTATAGTATTAGAACTCATGTTATGGCACGAGGTCCTAAATGTAGAAATTATACAAACAATATGTATATCTTTCTGGTTTTCAAGCTTCTATGGTTCTTGTTTGTTGAAGAAATCTCTGGATTATCCACATTATTATAAAACAATGGTCAACATTTCGAATCCAAACGCAGATCCATATTTAGGACAAGATGTTGAATGAAGAATGAAAGAAGGAAACAAGGTGAAGGTTTTAATAGTGACACAGGGAAAAAAGAGCTGACAGGAGCTAACAAATTAATAATCTATTGTTTTATAATACTATGCATAATCCAGAGATTTTTTCAACAATATGTATATCAATGGATTCAATCCGATCATGCGATATGCTAAAGCAAGATACTGAATCCCTCCACAAATAAATTGCGGAAAATAAACACGATTGCCAATCACAACAAGTAAATAAAGAAGAAAATCAAACCACAACACAGATATTTTCCCGAGGAAAGCTTGCTGCTCAAAACCCCTCCGTCTTCTATTGTAAATTCACCAAGGAATCATGAAACAATTACAATGCACTCTTCTCACAAGAGCCTCCTGCACTCTCACAACTGTCTCACACTGATCCGAACAAAATCGACCAACACTTAGCCAATTTTCAGCCTCTTCTCAACCTTCCTTTCTTGCGCAATTAATGTGGAATGAAATCCATATTCTTTAGGAAATTCAACCTTCCAAAACTATGCAATGCTCATGGGAAATCCTATGGGTGTTTTACTGCATCTGGGCAACCTACTAATAATACAACTGATAGTTAACATCCCTTTAACCTTTGTCTCAACTGGGTCTCCACTGGAACTGACATGCATGTAGCTATTAATACTAAATCATCAGTTACATGATAGATTACCACATGTGAATTAAATATGATTTAATTCACTTGACCCTTCACTAGTGCAACAAACAATTACAACTAGTTAAACTGATTTTAACTCAATTAATTGAGTTAACTAATTTCTCATGCATTAAACTAATGCACTAACTGCAACTTGGACTCAATAACTAATAGAATCACTCTGCATGCCTCACCAACCACCCTCAACTCAAAATTCATAAGCTAACTGAGTTTATCAAACTCAGTTAACTATTACAAGTGATTATGAGATAAGATTACATTTTATTGTCTAATTTAATTAAGGGAAAATTGAATTAGACACACATTTTTTGTTGACTTTTCAACACTCCCTCTCAACAAGAAAGGGATTATCAGCTACCTCGATCCTGCCTCTATGGTATTTGAATTTTCTCCTAGAGAGCGCCTTCATTAGAATATCTTCATCCTGATCTTCCGTGGGAATGTACTAAAGTAACATAATGTGTGTTGAGGTATAAAAGGTGTCTTTTTAACGCCTATTTATCCTACATTAATTATCAATCCGAGAACGACTTGTTGTTTCAAGAGTGTACTCTATTTGAGGCTGCAATTTGAGCTAAGAGCAATGCTGTGAGAGATGTAGTACAGTATTCTAAATATAAGAGTAAACGGATTCTTGAAAAGAAATCTAATTACAATAACATGAATTCAAATACTTTGAAACTTAACTATTCACTCTGCAAAACATCAATCAAGGATACAGTAGCAATAACTCATTCCTTTAGAAATTGATGCAACTGAAATCAAACTGGAACAAGGCAATCAATCTGGGAATGAGGAAGCAATAACCAATGTTCTCTACAGTTGACAGTCTTGATTTAAAGCAATTAAAGAGAAATAGAACTTGAACTAAGAAAAACTCTATAAATGTAATGAGCTGGAAATGAACAGCAGACTGTAACAATGTAACTAAGAAATCTTTCTGCAATCTGGAACTAATGAATCGGAAATGAAAAACACACTGGAATTGAACAGAAAATGCTAACCAATGAATCAAATCTTAACTTAAATGAAATCGACTAATGAATTCTGTTAAACACCAAACCCTGTCAACAACAGACATTATTAAGTAGCAATTGAAATGAACAACAATCCAATGGAATAGCAAATAGAGTTAGATATTGAACAGCAAAGCTTTAGAAGCATTAACAAGATGAATAATACAGGAATTAAGATCCTTGTTGGAATGGAATAGCAATGCAATTCATTAGCGCAACACAGCAATACTAATAAAAAATCCAACCGTAATTAATGAACTCTGCAATCGTAATAAAACAAAACACAATTATCACACAACGGTAATTAAAGGATAGAAATACAAACAACAGATCGATTCCACCAGGGCCGGGCCCTTAGCACCAGTGAAACACTTCTGGGTTACTTCAGAGCTTGAGAAATGGAACGAAAACGCGTCTTTGTATTACTTGAACATAAAAAGTGTTTACAACGACCGCTCTCTGATCACAAGAGTCAATAAAATGCAGAATTACAAGAGGAATGTTTTTAATCAATGATTCGACTCCTTCAATCTCTAAAGGCATTGCCTTATATAAAAATTTCGACGGATAAGAAAAGGAACGAGATAATATTTGAACAGCGATCCCTCAGGATCGAAGGATCCTGAGGGATTCGCTTCCTTTCTTTCTTTAGCTGTCACTTGATCTCCTTTGGCAGAAGCCGTGTTGTCCCCTGCCTTCTCTTAGCAATGTGTTCTGATTTTCTTCTCTTTGGCAGGATATGGTCTATCACTGGAGGAACAGCAGTTACTCCTACTTTAGCCTCGCCTTTGGTATAGTTGTTCACCTCGCTTAATTCCTGTTTTTGACAATAAAAGGCATTTTTTAGTTACTTTTTACAATAAACATAAGTCTTTGCAATTCTACCATAATTCTGTAGTAAATCACCTTTCTAGAGTAAAAAGAGTTATGTTTAAAGTAAAAGAATGAGAAAACACATGGTGAATTCATACCTTTTTCAATGCTCAACAATGTGTCTCTAAACACAATATCTGAGATGGTGGTACTGAATGTCTATATGCTTGGACCTATCATGGAATACCAGATTAACCGAGAGTTTAATGCAACTTTGTTTATCAAAATGTATCACCGTCAGATCCATCTGATGACCAAAAAAACCAACCAGAATATTCCTCATCCAGATGGTCTCACATGCAGCCTGACTTGTTGCCATGTACTCTTCCTCTGCTGAACAGAGTGCCACAGATCTCTGCTTCCTAATGTACCAATAAACTGTTGTCGATCCTATGCTGAATATTCCTCCTGATGTGCTCATTCTATCTGATGGATTTCCTACCCAGTCTGCATCAGTGAAGCCTTGAAGCTTCACTCCCTCTATTCTTTTGTACCATAATCCATACTCTGTAGTTCCCCTGAGATATCTCAAGACATGTTTCCCCATCTTCCAAAAGAGCTTGGTTGGCCTAACCATAGCTTGACTGAGTTGGTTAACTGTGTAGAAAATGTCCAGTCTAGTATTCACCAAGTACATCAGTTAACCCACAAGCTTTCTATAAATAGTAGCGTCCACTACCTCACCTGAAGTCGCATCCTCCTTTCTCTAGTTTCCTGGAAGAGGAGTCTCCATGGGTTTACAGCTCTCCATGTGAAACTTACTCAGAATATCTTTGGCATACTTTCCTTGAGAAACAAATAGCTCACCATCATGCTACCATATTTTCAAACCAAGGAAATAGTGAAGGAGTCCCATGTCCTTCATCTCAAAATCTCTTGCAAGATCCACTTTGCAAGACGTTATGAGTTTCTCATCACCTGTCAAAATTAGATCATGAACATAAAGTACGATAATCAAGATCTTACCATCAACCACAATCTGGTATAGGTTCACATCAACTTCACTCTTTGTGAAGCCCATCCCAGTGAAATAGCTATCAATCCTGGTGTACCAAGCACGAGGTGCTTGCTTCAGCCCATACATTTCTCTCTTGAGTTTGCACAAATGCGAATCACTGTCAAAGGTCTAAAAACCTTCTGGCTTCTCTATGTAACTTCTTTCTCAATAAATCCATTGAGAAATGCAGTCTTCACATCCATCTGATGTATCTTCCACCCCATATGCGTTGAGAGTGCAAGGACAAATTTAATCGATGAGTACCTTGAACCTGGTGCGAAAGTCTCCTCATAGTCAATACCCTCAACTTGTGAGAATCCTCGGGCTGCAAATCTAGTCTTGTTCTTCTCCACACTCCCATTTTCCACTCGCTTCACCTTATAGATCCATCTAGATCCAACCACTTATTTTCCAACTAGTCTTGGGACAACTTCCCATGCACTATTCTTGACGATGGAGTCATACTCCTCAACCATGGTGTCAACCCAAATTGGTTTTTGCACTGATTCCTCAAAGGAGGATGGTTCTGTCACAATAAACTTGCTCATAAGAGCCATGTATCCAGTAAACATGTCTGGAGACTGTCTCTGTATGCGTAGTGAAGTAGGTGCTCCTAAATGTTCTTCTGCATCAAGTCTCAATCTATCAACTTTCGTGGTGCACCTTCTAACATGACTGGTGGATGGCTCTGCATGAGTGTTTTCTGCCACTCCATGATTCTCTGCATGTGGCTGCTCCACATCTTGAGGTTCATCCTTTGGAACCAATAGTTCTTCATCTGAATGCAAATCAATCTCCCTTTCAAGGGACAATCGCATGGCTTTCTCCTCATCAAATTTTATATCTCGTCTCACAACAGTCATCCTGTTGTTTAGAAAATACACCCGATAGTTGTGGGGAGTATCAGTGTACCCCAAAAATATCCCAATCTCAATAGTTGGTTCTAGCTTCTTCCTAGAATCTTTGGTCACATGAAAATAGATAGATGAGCCAAAAATTTTAAAATATGAAACATCAGGTTTCTTACCAGAAAAAGCCTCCTCTTGTGTACTCATGCCAAGTATTCGATGAGGACTATGGTTTTGCACAAATACCATGGTGTTTCATGCCTCTGCCCACAGATGCAACGGTAGGTCCTGATCATGCAACATTGCTCGTGTTGCACCCACAATTGTTCTATTATTTTCCATGACCCCATTATGTTGTGGGTTATGAGTTGCAATCGACTCTCTCTGAATTCCTTCTTTGCTACAAAATTTCTTGAATTAATTGGAGATGTACTCACCACCATTGTCACTCCTAAGGGCATTCACATGCTTCCCCATGTCTTTCTCCACTAGTGATTTGAGCTCACAAAATTTTGAGAACATCTGATCTTTCTTCTGCATGAAGTAGATCACACACTTTCTATAAAAATGATCAAAAAAGATCACATAATACATGTTATTTGCTGTTGAAGCTATAGAGAATGGTCCACACACATTTGAGTGAACTCTCTCAAGGATTTCCACTGCTCGGTTCTCCTTCTTGTGAAAAGTGGCCTTTGCATACTTCCCCATGGTACATCCCTTGCATGTGTCTATATGCGCAAGAGTACCCTTTGGAAGCCCCATAGAAATCTGTTGCATGACCTTCAAGGCACCATGGTGTAGATGGCCCAATCTCTTGTGCCATAACTCACCCTCATCCCGGCTCACCACTTTGTCTGCCTTACCCATCAATGTTGTGTAGCCATCTACATCAAGTTTGTAGTGATTCTTCACATGAATCCCAATATTCTTGGCTTGTCTTGTGGCTTTGTGTCAAAGGAAAGCTTTCCCTTCACTGAAAACCACATCATAACCTCTATCCTCCAACATTGCAATTGAAACTAAATTATTTTTCAATCCCGGTACATGCATTAAATATTTTAATAAGAAGGGTTTACCTGACTGTCTCTGGAAGGTAACTGTACCAATCCTGGTAGTGTTATACCTCCCGTCATCACCCATTTCGATATGCATCTGGAGGTCCTTCTCCGCCAATCTACTGAAAATTTCTTTGTCTCCCGTCATGTGGAAAGATGCACCAATATCCAAGTACCACACTGATCCCATAGTACTTGACACCATGCATGCGATGAGAAATGATTCCAACTCAAATTGCGAGGCCAAAGCCTCACTAGCTGTAGATCCTCAAGCCTTATTTTTCTTCTTTTGTTGTGGACAATTAGTGGCATAATTTCCATGCTCGTGATAGTGAAAACACTTCACTCTGGACATGTCACATGTGTTGCCTTCTTTTTCCGGTCTCATATTTGGAATAGGATTTCTTTCCCTTCCCCTTCTTTTCTTTACCATCCAAGGCACAATTTTCCTCCTGAATTCTTCTTGCACCAAATCCGACCAAAGTCGTTCCCAATATGGCAGCTTCTCCCTCCCATTGACAGAGTCTTGATAACTATGCCAACTTTTGGGAAGGCCTAGAAGAGCTAGGCTCACCAAGTCATCATCCGCTACAGTAATTTTGACGATCCCAAGCTCATCTCGACATTGGACAAAATTGGTTAAATATTTCGGAATAGTGTCGCATTTGTCCATTTTAATTTTCCTGAGCTTGTCCTTTAGTGCCAATTTTTTGTGGTCACTACTACTCTGAAATAGATCTACCAAATGCTTCCACATTGCATATGGAGTCGCTTTTCCATGGAGACTTGAGACAATGTGGTCTGGTACTCCCTCCAATAATATCCTCCTCGCCTTTGCAACCTTCATTTTTCAAGCATAAAGAAGAGCGTCGTCTACTGCTGCGATTTTCAGAATGTCATTATCAATGAATTATTTCAAACTATTGTCCTCCAGAACTGCCTCCATCTAGTCTTTCCACGCAATATAATTGGAACTTCCCTTGAGTGCATATTCCAATATCAAGCCATTAAAATCCATCTTGAGCTTGATCCGCCTATCGCACCAAATAATACTTTTGCAAATTCGAATGTTATTCAACACAAACTCAATTTCTTGTCCACTATAGTGATTTCCTGCGCTATGATACCATGTATAAATTATACAAACAATATGTATATTAATGGATTCAATCCGATCATGCGATATGCTAAAGCAAGATATTGAATCCTTCTACAAATCAATTGAGGAAAATAAACACGATCACTAATCACAAAAAGTAAATAAAGAAGCAGATCAAACCACAACACATATATTTTCCCGGGGAAAGCTTGCTGCTCAAAATCCCTCTAAATTCTATTGTATATTCACTAAGGAAACATGAAAAAATTACAATGCACTCTTCTCACAAGAGTCTCCTGTAATCTCACAACTGTATCACACTGATCCAGAGAAAATCGACCAAAACTTAGCCAATTTTTATCCTTTGCTCAACCTTCCTTGCTTGCACAATTCATGTGGAATGAAATCCCTATTATTTATGAAATTCATCCTTCCAAAATTGCGCAATGCTCATGGGAAATCCTATGGGTGTTTTACTGCATGCGGGCAACCTACTAATAATAAAACTGATGGTTAAGATCCCTTTAACCTTTGTCTCAAATGGGTCTCCACTAGAACTAACATGCATGCAACTATTTATAGTAAATCATCAGTTACATGAGAGATCACTGCATGTGAATTAAATCTGGTTTAATTCACTTGACCTCTCACTAGTGCAACAAATAGTTACAACTAGTTAAACTGATTTTAACTCAATTAAATGAGTTAACTGATTTTTCATGCATTAAACTAATGCACTAAATGCAACTTGGATTCAATAACTAATAGAATAACTCTACATGCCTCACCAACCACCCTCAACTCAAAATTCATGAGCTAACTGATTTTATCACACTCGGTTAACTATTACAGGTGATTCTGAGATAAGATTACATTTTATTGTCCAATTTAATTAAGGGAAAATTAAAGTAGACACACATTTCTTGTTCACTTTTCAACACTAAACTTTCCCTCATCACCAATTTGATTATTTTTGAAGCCAGAAGTATTGAATGCAACCTCTTAACACCCCTACAAAAAATAATGAAGGTAAAATACATTGGCTCCAACTGGGGACAATGTATTGTATGGAATGGATTGGGAACTTGTATATTAGTTGCTTACTCCTTAGGCATGGAGCCATTTTATTCAAACCTTCATAAAACAAAACAATTGTAATAAAAAAAATAAAAATGTTACTAGTATTTATAATGGCTCACTAGTATTTATAGTGGGTGAGAATGGGCCTCTTCAATGCTGGAAATAAAGATTGAGAAAATTCCCATTCAAAGGCAATCAAAACACTCCAACATCTGAATTTTCAACCAAGAAAGTATTTTTCCCTTTTACTTCAGCAATCTTGAAAGGTCCAAACCACTAAGGATCAAACTTCCCATGTTTTCCTTTATCCCCTCTTATGACATCCCACCTAAGTACTAGATCTTTTGGCTGTAGGGATCTGTGCTTTTTTTATGTCAAAAATATACTTCATCCTTTCCTGATAATTAATCAAATTTAGATTTACCCGTTCCCTATTTTCTTGAAGTTCTACCAGCTGATTTATTCTTCTAGTTAGAGTATTTGGCTCCTCCTCAACATCTTGTAGGATCTAAGCTACTAGATTTTCTAATTGTATAAGGAAAATTGTATCCTTCCCATACAATAATTCAAAATGAGACTTTTGAGTGGACCTCTTGGTGGTAACCCTGTTAGCCCAGAGAGGAAACTTCAGCTGTGAATTCCATTCTTCTGATTTTCTGATATTGTCTTCTTTAGAATCCTTACCAATGTTTTATTAGAGGATTCAGCCAATCAATTTCCTTGTGGGTAATAGGTAGTGGAATGACCTAATATAATGTTCTACCTTTGGAAAAAATCAATAAATTTGGCTGAACTTAACACCTGACCATTGTCAGAGACAATTTTATTTGGGCATCCTAACATGGAAAGGATGTTTTCCTCCATAAACTTGATGACTACAACATCGGTTTCATTTCTGGTTAGGATAGCTTCTACCCACTTAGTGAAATAATCAGTGGCTATGAGTATCCATTTGTGCTAACCACTAGAAGGTAGATGTATTTCTCCAATGAATTATAACCCCCATTTCATGAAAGGTTCTTCTACAGACACAAGGATTAAAGGAAGGGGTGGTAGCTTTTTTTTCTTTTCTGCAAACATTTAATATTTATCACATTCCCGAACATATATATGCATCTCACAAAAAAATTTAGTACAATAGAAGCCTGCTTTGAGAATTTTATGGGTTATAGCTCTCCAACTATAATTTCCTCCACACACAAAATTATGAAACTTATCAATCAATTTCAACCAGACATAGAAGAAAATTCCCCACTAGGTATTTCCAATACAGTTGGCCATTTGAGATAACAAATTTTCGAGCTTGTAGCATCAGAGGCCTAAATTTAAATTTATTGAAATTGACTTGGAACCTCCAGAAAAGTAAATAATGGAAACTATGTTTATACCAGTGGGACACAATGCATTTCATCTATATTTTCTAGGTTGAGGTCTCAATTCTTTGTTGTTCCTCTACTTTTCCATTTTCTCCATCCTTTCCTTCCAATACGTTTATACCTAAATCTTGGAAATTTTCTTCAAACCAAATTTTGAACCCCTACCCTTTGATCAACTTGGTGGGTTTTATATCCATGTCATATTCTTGTATTTTAGCAATCCACTTGCCTCTTTTTCCCTCACTATCACCTTGCACAAGGATATCTTTCACAACAACAGTAGGAACATAATCAGTTATATTTGATTGCAGGGAATAGATTCTAAAAGCTTTAAGGGATTTGACCAAGGCATAGGAATATTTCTTCAAATTATTATATTTTATCTTAGCATCTCATAACACCTATCTTAAAAACACAATTGGTTTCTTGTGTCCTTCATCATATTTTCTGCAACAAGACAACAACCACTGTGTGAGGAGAAGCAAAAGAAAAATTTTAAAATGCCTTTTGATAATCTAGGTTGACTAATACTAGGGCCTCTGCAAAATCCTTTCTGAATCTGGAGAATGATTCCCAATCTTCTACAATCCAATTTACTTCCTTGTCCTTCCTCAACATTTTTGTGGTTCCTTTTACTATTTCAACATAATTTGGTATGAACCTTATTAAAAAGTTAATTATGCCCAAGAAGACCTATATTTATTTCTTATTTATTTGTAATGGAATGTTTTTGATGTATTCCACCCTTTTCGGATCAATATTTACTCATTCCCTTGCCAAAATGTGGCCTAGAAATTTTCCTTCACTTAGAGAAAACCAAGATTTCTTGGGGTTTAAAGACATACCATACATTCTGCATTTCTCAAAAGTGAGATGAAAATGTTTAATGTGCCCTTCATCTATTTTTTAGAAGATAGTGATGTTATCCAAGTAAATTACTACAAATTTATCCTATTCTCCAACAAATTATGTATCCATAGCTCTCTATAAAGTGTCTCCTGTGTTTATGAGGCCAAAGGGTATTCTGGCATACATAAATATTCCCCAGGGTGTAGTGAAAGTGGTTTTCTTCTAATCTTCATGGTGCAAAAAAATTGGTTGTATTCAAAGAAACCATCCATCATGGACATCCGAGAAGACCCTACCACCTTCTATAGAATTTATTCCATATTGGGAAGAGGGTAATTATATTTTAGTGTGGCATTGTTTAGATTCGTGAAATCAACACATAACCTTATTTATATATTCTTCTTCCTGAAAGGTAATAAATTTTCCACCTAATATGAATACCTAAAAGGTACAATAATTTTGTCCTGGAGAAACTTCCTCACATCTTTCTCAATTGATGGAAGTAACAAAGGGTTAATTTTCCTAAGCTTCTATTTATATGGTTTCACCCCATTCTTCAAATAAATTTTATGTTGAATGATAGTAGTGTCAAATGTTTTCAATTCATCGTATGACCAAGAAAAAACATCCATATACTCCTTGAAAAGATCCAGATACCTTTTCTTATACTCTTTAGGAACTCTCTTAGACATCTTGATTACCCCAGGGTCTTGTTCTGTACCAATATTACAATCCTCCACCTATTCTTCAAGCTTGTGTTCAGTTGACTTGGAAACCACATAATTTGAGTTAAAATACATTTTTAATGGGACGAAGCCCTTGGGGATAGTGTTACTCTTTAGTTGTAAAATATTGTTCCCAACAATAGTTTCTCCTCAATTAATTTGTTGTTCATTTATCATTTTATCATCCTCCTAGTCAATCATTGAGTTTGAAAACTCTCCAATAATCTCCATGAAGCATTTTATTTGTTCCTCATCTTCCAACACCTATCAATACTTGAAATTTTATGGTACTGAAGGTACGTATCTGACCTCAATTCATATCTGATCACTGGGTTTTTAGTAGGCTTAAAGTTACTGGCTACTACAACTAAGGAGTGAACCTTCCGATTATATATTTGGGAAAAAATTGGATATTAAAATATAAGAAAAAGTTCTCAATCAGATCCCATACCTCATTTTGGTAAGCCTTCAGTCTTGGATTATTAGTTTGGAATTGATTTCTGATTTTCTTCACCACCAACTCTGAATCCCCAAACACTGCAAAGCACCCAATGTTGAGATTTTGGGCAGCCTGCAACCCTAACAAAAAGGCTTCATATTCAACGATATTATTAGTGGCTTCAAAATATAGCTTGAAGGAGAGAGGAATTAGGATACCTTTCAGAGACACCAACAACACACCTGTCCCATTTCCTTCCCTGGAATAAGCACCATCAAATTATAACTTCCATACTTTATTACACTCCATTGATTTTTTAGCTATATGGAAAGAACATTCTACCCGTGTTTCATCCATGATTTGATCATTTACCTCTAAAAACAAACAAGACAAATCCTTCTCTTTACCATACATAGGGGCATTTTTTGAACAACCAACCCTTGTAATTGTATTTACAAATCTCGATTCTCTATATAGTTGGTGTTCTTCTCCACCAAACATAGGAATGGTAGCATACGTTAAATCTAGTTTGATGGATCCTCTATTTTTCGATCCCCATGACCTGGAAAAAATCATACCAAACCTTGTGGGGATATCATCAACTAATATATATTACTACACTTTTTACAGGGATCTAAGCCAAATTGACCATTGGGTATTTAATCATCCCTAGGAATTTTACTCTCTTGGAATCAAAAGAGTACAAATATTTATATGGTTTTGTTATTTGCAGCCCCAAGTTCTCCATGACAGACAATGGCATTAGATTATGAGAATATTCTGAGTCAAGCATACAGTTATGCAGTAGGAGCTCAAGAATTACCAAGGTAACATAGAAAGGGGCAGTGGCAGATTATTTCTCCTCAACATGAGGTCAAAATACAACCATGGGTCTATCTTCTTGAGGTTCAGGTTATCTTGCAGAGGAGCTATAGTGGGTAGACTCATGAATTGAGACACTTGAGCTTTATAACTAGGCTATTTTAGCAATTTAGTCAAGGGAAAAAATATTTTTACCTTCTCCAACTCTTTTTGAAGTTAAAGGCAAAGGGGTTCCTATCGATTTTGAAAACATCAACAGGTTCATTATTCTTATTTCAGATTGGCTCGGCTTGTGGAGGCAGTTTCTCTATTTTCGGAACTTCAGGCTTATGAGGAATAGGATCCGAGTACTCCTTCGTGTCTGGTGGGAGTTTTTTAAGAGGCTTCTTTCCTTTATATGTTGTCTTAGGAGGATTTGAGGAAGGAGGTTCCTCAATTTTATCTTGCATTCTAGATATTTTCATAGAATACCTAAGATCATAATTTTTGTGCAACTGAGCGTGCATGAAGTCAAAAACATGTCTAAAATAGTTATCAATCTCACCATCATCTAAAGGGGATCCAATTCATCCCCTTATTCCTCATGTGTTTCTATTTCATGTTCCTAATAAAAAAGAGAAGATAATTGGTTTTCTTTATCTTCTATGGTTTCTTAAACTTGTTACTCTGGATCATATTCGAAATACAAGGGGGTTGAATATGATCTTGCTGATCCTTTCTCTCCCTTTGCAAGAGTTACAAGGGTGGTATCTTATATTTAGGGTTGAAGATTCGATTAGGAGGGGGTTGAATTTTTCAAGGAGGGTTTCTATTTTGAAACTCAAGTTTTACAAGTTTATTAGACATATTTATGACCAATTTATTCATATCTTCAAGCTTCTATTCTTGGGTTTCCTTCCCATGGATAAAAGAAGCGGATTCCTTTTTTTCCAACCTCCTATCACCATACTCAGTTTTCCATTTCCACTTCCCAGTGGAGATGAAATTTGCTTCAACTTCCAGAGCATCTATTTGAATTTGGTCCAAGGTACGATACTTCCTTTCTCTAAGGGTGAACACAAATTCTAGTACAAAATCCCCAACAAAAACCACTTTGGAAGTAACTTGTGGAGGTTTAATTTCAGTAGGAAGACTATTGTATAATTTGTTAAACCTTTTTATAAATTTTGAAACATCTTCATTATGCATTTTATTCATTGCATTGAATTCAGTGAGGATGTACCCATAATCCCTTTTCTCTCCCCACTTCTGCATAAAATAAATTTCCATCACCTCCCAGGTAGTGATTGAATCATTCATGAGGGATTTGAACCATTTCCTAGCCTCCCCATCTAGGGACTAGACAAAGAGTCTTAACACCACATCCATGTGTTCTACATTCATATTTTTTGAAAATGCATAAAATTTTTATATATGTGTTTCAACTGAGATATCATCTTATCCAGTGAATATTGGCAAAATTTTAAGATAATATCATGGCATACCATTTAGAGGTGTGGAAAGTCCAGTGGAGCATATTTATTTAGGATAAATCTAGGGAAAACCATGTTATGCAAGGAAGGTGGTAGGAGGTTTATGACAGGGATTTGATGAGGAGATGTCTGAATTATAGCTAACTGGAGCTGAGTTGGAAAACTATTGACACTATGTTAAGTTGGACTATGTATTAGAATATCTTTAACTTCCTCAAGTTCTGGGAAGCTATGAAATGTGAAGGGAGGTGAACTAACAGAAGCTTCTTCGATTTTCACTCTTGAGGAAAATGGGCTAAACAATGCACAATGTTCCTCTGAATATTCCAAAAATTTGGAGGAAGACTCATAGCAATTTATCATAGCCTTTTGAGAGCTAGAGGATGATACCTCAGGAACATATCTCAAGGAATTGATGTGACAAGAGTTCTTTCTTTCCAAACTCTCCTATAGATTATCTTGCCAAGGTCAAACACAGGAGCAATTATCTATTGTGAGGTATCAAAGTGAGTTTGTGGCCTTTTGAAGGACAATATGTTCAAAATGAACTTCAAACAGTGGAGTCTCCAAGATGAGATATTTTCAACCCACACCCCTTTATGATCACCTTACCAAAGGGTTTATAAGTTTCATACATAGGGAAAATATTCTGATTCGTCCTCGGCAGCGGTGCCAAAAGATGTTGTAGCTCCTAGAGACAAACCCCGAGTTGAAAAGAGACTAGTGCCTAAGAAATATGTATGAGTGCTTACTGGATAAGATGGAATTTTTCACTTACACTCAATATTTAATTTTTTTTTAAAGAAAGAATTGGTTAAAAATCCCTTTTTAAGCAAAGAAATAAAAGTCTAGTTGCAAAGTAATACTCATAAAAGCATTACTGTCTAACTCCAGTGGCCAACATTACATGAGCATGTAGTTTTATCAGTCATTATTTTATATGGAAGGGAGGGATTGTAGGGGAATAAAATAAAACGCAGAGGTCTTATTTAAGAATCTGATACATCAAAATTCATTATGAAAATAGATGAAAGATACATTCAAATGACACATTGAGTTACATGGAGTGCATATTAAGGATATTAATTCTTATCAGTCATAGGCATCTTATATCAGCCTTAGACATAGATGAATCCATTCATAAAAATAGATCCAACAACTACTATTACATTTAATATGAGAAGAAGAGTGAAGGTATATGGAACAAACATAGAATGAAATACATATTACAATCTTATATGAGCCGGAATCACTAAAAGCTTTCATTAACCTTCAATAGGGTATACATTTCATATAAAATTTGCAGACCCTCCCTCTTGAAACAAAATTTTGAACTGTTGGTTCTATATCATAGATTGTTTTTATAGGGCCTCAGGAAGAGAACCCCTTACAAAATATTCTTTCTTGATTTTGCATTGAATCACCATAAAAAAAATAAAATATTTACATAAAACATACAATATCACACTGTCATGATCGACATAATAAACAATATATTTAATCATGATATATAGGTTCAGGAGGCAACGTCACTGGGTCGATGATATGGAGCACTGGATGGTTGATGAATTGGTCACATCTCTGCCACATCATTGGAGTCAGTAGAGGAGTGTGAAAGAACCGTTGATATGTGATATTTATATTTTTGAGCCTATTATAGTTGAACATAGGACAGAACAAGGTATTCACCAATGTTAACAGGTGGAAATCTCTTCTCATATAATTAACCACAAATTTACCTTTCAGGGTGGAGGTATTCTCATGAGATGAATCCACCTTGCTCTTGGCCTCTACTAAAATTTGACTGTATTGCTCCCATGGGGTCAACACTCCTACTAAATCCAAATATTTAGGTAACCCTACTCCGACTCTCTCCTTGAACTCTCAGTTGAAGGTAGCCACATATTTCAACACCACATTTAGACATTCTTCATATTTGGCTCTGGCCTCCTCCTTCTGAACTACTTTGGGGATCTCCATGATATTAGACACCCTATCCACCACATCTATATCCCTCAAATCACTAAGTGGCTTCTCATTTACATACTAGATGAATTTATTGGAAATATGAGAATTATTTTCAACTTATTCTTAACAACTAGGATGAAGAACTCATATTCCTTGATCACAATCTTCTTCTCATCCATAAGAGTTATGTTCTCCCATTTTATTTTCATCTCTAATATTATTTTATCCCAGAAAAATTTCCTAGATTGCAAGAGGGACATATTTCCTTTCAGTTTTCCTTGAGCTCAAAGATATCTTGGGATTCTTGTAGGTTCTTACTGACCATATCTGCATTAGTCTTAACATTTCCTAGGGCTAAAATGTAGAGGTGGTAGATGGAGTAAGATCCCTCTCGGGCCTTCCTGGGACCCAAGGCAGATAGTCAGATTAGCTACAACATTCAAAAATACAATATATGCATGTTCATACAAGTATTTGATTGAAAATATGAAATAGAGTATGATTACCTCAATGTGTAGTGCCGATCTATGGGAGAGCTCAATGTAGAGTAGTGGAAGTCTTCCTCACTAGCTCGAAGTCTGAATCTTGAAATAAAACAAAGAAACTAGTAATATTCGCAGTGTTATCACAATAAACAACCAAAGACAAACATATATTCAAACATGAAACAATAAAATTCTATGCAACTTATAACATTTATCTCTAACAAATAACTCAATAAATGTAATAACAAGACACAAAGTTGAAAAAATAGAGGTAGTTCTATTATATTGAATGAAGGAAGTTACAACCATCAGTTTCATCAAGCCTCCCTCAGTCCTCCAACTCCAAGCTCTGTCTCCTCAATATCCTATTGTGAAAATTCTTAGGAAAATAGTTCTCAATGAACCATGCCAACCATGAAACCTCACACTAACAAAAGTTCATTCCTCACACAATCAACCTTTCGATCTTTGACAATGAGACCTTGCCTCCAATTTATAAGAGTTTGGGAGGATCAACCTTGTCATTCTTCTCCGTTAGTTTGATTAGGGAAAAATCCATGATTTTCTATCTTTTTCCATCTTTGGATGCTGAGTTAGGTTTAGAAATGTCCAATCAGATGCCTTCACCACAAGTTTCCAGCTTTTTGGACTGACTCCTTGAGAAAAAGTCGGAAATGTCAGTCAGTTAACTCAGAATTTTCCCCTCATTCTTCATGAAACATGGATACCGCGGCCCTTTAGGAAAAATAGGGCATTAACCTAGGCACTAATGCTCCCTACAGGAAGGAGATAAGTGTTATAACTCAGCCTGGCAATTTCTCGGGTGCGTTACCATGGAAAAAGAGGTCCATGTCTAGGTCAATTTCTTCCATCCATGTGTCCTTCTCCTCTAAGTTGATGAGGAGGTCATTTGTAGTATAACATATGCCCCCTAAAGTGTGAGGTTAGAGATGAATATGATGGCCGAAATACTTTATATGTGTGTAGTAGAGCAAGAGGATTTGGAGGACTGAGGGAAACCTGAAACAAACAACATATGTCAAAAATATATAAATTTTTCCTGAGTCAAGAATTCCCATGCTCAGTAGCTAGATCAAAGTGATTTCTCCAGGAAGAGATATGACCAGTATGTCCATAGATAAGCACAATGTGGAAGATTGTGTCATGACAGGATCAATCTGATAATATGTCTCTAAAAACAATATACACAGCTTGGGAGAGGAAACACAACTGAATGATGTAAGCCTATACGCAAGTTATTGGTCGTTGCTTCTCTAAAATGCATATTTCTAAACATGTGAATAAAGGATTTGCAGTCTAAAATGTGAGAAATCATATGATTACCAGTCAATGATGAAATTTGTTAACATACACGAGGATGGCCACTGATTAGGATGATGGTCTCCATGATTCCCAGTACAATCTAGCGAGTGTGAAAAATGGTGTTGATGTCGAAAACTCGTAGAATTATTTGACCGGGAGCCAATGATGAAAACCCCCAATCAAAAAAAAGGTAAGATATCACTGAGGTCTGCAAGTTCTAGGGCACTGATATGTTTTTGGATCACCTTCCTAGATAAGATGTTTAAGCCGATAGGAACAGATCTGTCAAAAGGAAATCAATAAGGTGTCCTACATCAGTTGACACAAAATAGGAAAAAGATGATATGTTTTGAAGATAGTATAGAGCAACGGTGCAAACAGATAGAGGGAAAATGATTTTTGGCATATGATGGCTTGGTCGATACAGGAAGTAGTAAATAGCATGATCTCTTGAAAAATAGAAGGCACAACATACAAGGTACCAAGAAGGTTAGACTCATGAACACCAATGAGTGTTAAGTTTCAAAGATGCTAGAAAATCGAGATATGAAGGCTAAAATCATAGAATGGTAGGGCTCGTTGAGAAGATAATGAAAGGAATTTTTCTAAGGAGTGCCATGTTCATGTTGTTGCTGCCAAATCATCCTTCAAAGTATAAAGAGCGAGTCTCTACTTTGTCCAAAAATTTTCCCCATCTGATTAGGTTTAACAAGTCTAGAAGGGTAAACTCGATAATCTTATCTTGTTTAGGGATTCTGAAAGATATCGTAAAATATAACTTCAAGGGGGTACCTTTGTCATGGTTGATGACCGGGTGCAAAAAAGGGGTAATAGTATGCCCGACATAGTTCCTTTTCCATAAGTTAGTCCATTGAGTCTGAATAAAGTGATAAACCTATGTTCAATGGATGTATACCTCATTTTGTTATGAGTTTGAGGAGATGAAATAAACTCAATATTCTTCATGAAGTTTTAACAAGTTAGACAAAGAAAAACTTGATTCTATTCGTGAAATTATAACGATTCCAACGAAGAAAATATCGGTGTCTTTTTCAGTTTTTAAAGAGCTATAAAAAGATGGAAAAGAATGGATCAGAATATTCTTCGTGTAATTTTAACAAGCCCAAAGAAGGAAACTCGGTTTTTTTTTCAGTTTTACAAGTTAGAAAAAGTCCCTAAAAAGAAGGCTTGGAGCTTATTCATTTATGTTTAATGAGCCCGAAGAAGGAAGCTCGAGGTTTTTCAGTTTAACGAGTGAGAAAAATACCAAAAAAATAATGCTCGAAACTTCTTGATCTCATGCTCATCAATAAAATGGTCTATGTCGGGAATTTCCTCATAAGACCAAGTGAAAACATCGTGAAACTCCTTAAAAAGGGATGTGAAGCATGAGATTTCCTCAGGAGTGCAATCTTCTCCAATCTGATGATATTTTCCACGATACCCGTTTTGACCAAGATATCTATGAGAATGGTCTTAGAAAGATTTCCCATGTTACATTCTGCATCGATAGTTTGAACAATCGTGTACATGGATGGAACAATTTCAAGTGGGTAAAAAGGCGAGATTTGCATAGTGGCCATGCCCAAATCAGACATCGAAGCACAATGGTTAAAGTCATCCCAAGGTCACCCTTCAAGGGACATGATCTCTCAAATAAATTTGTATGAATGTAGGACTTCATCGAGGAGATCCTTAGAAGGAACTGTGTTGGGTGAGAGGGGCGTACCATTGGTAGAAACTCAAGCAGTGTAGGGTTCATATGATAATTAGATGGCTTGGTAAGCCAAGTCAACTGGTGAAAGAAACATATGATCTCTAAAGGAATCAATTTCTAAAGGGGCCAGTAGGATCCAGGGGTCGATAGAGCCATCCAAGATGTTGAATATCATTGAAACTTTTTGTGGAACCTCAAGCAGTAGGAGAGGAAAACAACCTATAAGGGAAGATGCCTTCAGAAGCCTGATACCAATGCTGGCATAAGAGTCAGGGACTCCTCCTACTAAGGGTACAGTGCTGCTAGATAGCACCGAATAATATGGGATGCAGAAGGATAGTTGGTCCATTGTAACTATCTTCACATCCACTGGAAAGAGGATGATTCAAAAAACCGAAATTAAAATGGTGGTCATGGCATAAGACCAACTGCGACCCAAAAGGATATTATAGTCAAGATGACAATCTACGACTTTAATGTCCACGGTTATCTTTTTCCTACTAAAAGTAATGGAGTAGCTAGAAAGGTAGCCTTTTGGGAGGAAGGTGTGGTTGTCGAACGCTTTGAGGGAATTCGATGGTGGAGAGATATTATGAGAACCCAAAGCAAGCCAGCACGCAACTGACATTACGCAGGTCGAAGCACCTTCGTCAATGATAGTGCGATGGATTGGCCTGCCTTTCGACAACTTGAACTGGGAAATAAATTTGATGAGAAAGGTGAGGTTTTCATTTTTCCATGTCAAATATGGCTAGCATAGAATCCTGAGGGTCAATTCCACTAATGGTCAAAATTAGCAGATATTTCCTTTGCACTAGGCAGGTTTGCAACACTTTGAGAGCATACATAGCTAATAGTGCTTGCACCAAGTCTTCTAGAATATTGTAGTTCTCGGCAGCATGTGCAGAGGTGTTATGAACCGTGGGTCGAAGGGTCCCTTTAGGGGGATGAATGAAACGATTAGCAATAGGCCTTTCGATAAGAATATCATTGGGTGGAAGTGGATTTCAACTCAAAGCAGCCTCTTGAGCATCAATGGCTAGATTTACGTAGATTTTGGCTCGAGTTTGGAGTTCAAAAATATCCATGCCATAAATGGCGGATGGTCCTTCACTGGAAGGATGAGAACCACCCTTGCCCCCTTCAGGGGGTTTTGGTGGGTTTGCAACAATATGTTGATGCTGTTGTTGATTAGGGAAAGGGTTATGCAGGACAACATGGGTCCTCCCAGTATCCTTTTGCGTAATAAAATATGTGCATTCCTGAAGTCAAGGACATTTATATGTCAAGCAGTTCTCCGTGTTTAGTCAATTTAGTGTTCCTAAATTTCTTCCATTAATTATCAACCAGGGCTAGTAAACTGATGAAGTGTGGTGCACTATATGTGCCTAAGTGACCTTTTTCCCTTACTTCGTTGTATGTGGTTTTTTTTTATTGTTTTTGGGGGTTTGTATTTTTTATCCTTAGTGTGCTATCTAGGCTAGTTTAGAAAAGTGAGAATGAATCTAATTGAAAAGGAAGAAAAGGAAGTATTATGAAACTAAGTTAATTTTCTATAAGAGAAACCAAAGTTTATGGATTAGTTCTAAGACCTAGTTATGAACAAGAAAGTAAAGCAATTACTTCATTTAGTGATTAAAACTAATCCATGGATCTATGAATAAATTGAGATTTGAAGAAAAAATGAAAGCAAGGAATGTGTCAACTATTGTACTTTAGGTTGTTTCAACATTCAATTATTAGGTCAAAACCCTATGAGATGAAATCAACTGTTTGTACCTTAGTTGCTAAAGTCTAAAGCAAAAAACAGAGAATGCTATTGAAATTTATCTAAGATGCTTTAGTTACTCCATCTACCCAATATGTAGAGAGTGACCCATTTTCGGTAATGTTTCTAAGCAACCATTACGTCTGTCTAAAGAATGACAATAACGCAAACATTGCATTAAATCTAGTCATCTAATCATCACTGCAAAGTATATTCAGATTAGTCTCTTTCAAGATGACCTTTAAAAGGATTGTTTTTTTGCAATGAAATGATGATATTCTAACTAAAACCAACTAAGTGAATAATTAACTTATCAGTATCATCCATTTTTGAAGCTTGTGACCCCTTGGTATGGCCTCAGATTAATCAATTACACCCTTAATTATTAGCAAGAAAATGACAAGAAATGAAATGTATTCTAAAACTTAATTAAATGAGTAATTAACTTATCAGTCTCATCCAATTCTGAAGCTTGTGACCCCTTGGTATGGCCTCGGATAAATCAATTACACCCTTAGTTCTTAGCAAGAAAATGACAAGAAATAAAATGCATTCAACCACTGCACTTATAAGGCATTTAACCATTCAATGTAAGATTTATTAAATAGAAGAAATGGATTTCATAAATGCTTAATTAGACATAGCAATTTACAAAAGATGAAAGAAGTAAAATAAGAAACCATGTTTCTCAACACTTCAATCTTTATTCCAATCCTAAAGATAGAGTTACCTATCTCCTTGAAACGTTTCAGAAGGCAAATCTACACAGTTGCATCTAAACTATTGAAAACTAGAAATTAAGCATGAACAGAAAGTACTTAAACAGAATTGAAACAAATCTAACTAGAAAGCATTAAAAACCTCCTTTAGCAGCAGGGGTCCTCTGCTACCAAGTTGGTTAACTCCTTAGCTCCTTAAAAATGTGATCAAAATAGCATCTGGGAACTAATCTTCTTTATTGAAACAAAGTTTTAGAAAACAGAGTATCTCACTGTAATTCTGAACTTGTGCTACAAAACCTTAACCTATTCTCGGATTTGTAGAACCTTTATTTGTAAATAATTTTCATAACTAACTATGAATAAAGATAGCTACAGGTGTATCCTTGAATTATGATCAAATTGGGACTCTTAGGACTCATGATTTGCTATGCAGCAAATCAAGAGTCCTAATTGTTGTATGAAACGGTGTTTGACTTTGAGCTTTGACCATCGGTTTAAGCCTCTTTATTTGTCGATATGGTCCTTATGAATAGGATGAAATCCATGTAGGAGGGATTCTGAGACTACCCATATGGACCATTTCTTCAACTAACACCTGTAACATGTTCAACCACAAGAGTAGCTACGGAACGTCCAGTCAGCTGTGGAACAGGCTGCATTCTGTAGCTAATCTGCAAAAACTTATTAAAATAGCAAAAATCATGAAAACAAAATATGTCAATCATTTGAATGTAACCTTAAGGCAAACCTTATCATTATTGATTGATTAAGGCTTATGAATTGATGGAACAGAAGTGAAATGAGATGAGAAATATGTGAAGGAAAGGTAATTATGGGGTTCAACATACCCCCACTACAAAATCATTGCATGTCCTCATGCAATTTGCCAAAATTTTATGTTCTTCTCCCTTACTGCATGTGCTCTGATACTTCAGCCAAAACATCTAGCCTTATTCTTTTGTTTCTTTTGGAAGTTAGTGTCATCCTTGGCTTTTTCAGGAGCAGTTTGAATCTGACGTTTATGAGTGCTTTGTTTAAAATCTTGTTCTTCTTATTCAGTTTCCTATTTTCCTTGTGTAATATCTGTAGCTGTAAAGTAGAGTTATCATTCATTGTATTTTTCAACTTGACTTTCTCTTTAAAAATCTCATTTTCATTCTTAATGTGCCTGTTCAGTATCTCTAATTCATACTCATCTTGCTTAAGAGTTTCAATCAGAGGTTCTTGTGGATTGACAGGTATTTCTTGACTCATTGAAGCACTTCTTTCCAATGATTCCAAATAATCATATATTTGTTGTTGAACTGGGTCTATACTAGGAGATCTCCTACTAGGTCCTTCTTTAAAATGATATAGAGGAGAGTTTTGAGGACTGAACGTAGGATAATTGTTAACAGGTGTTTGAACTGAGGTTTCTTCATCTTCTATATCTATGAATTCTATATCCTTTTTCAATGTCTTTTTCATAATACCTCAAAGTCTAGAGCTCCTTCTCAGCTTTGGTGGATTCTCATCCTCTTTATCAATATCCTCACTTGATTTCTTTTCTTTTCCTCTGGCCCTAATTTGTTTTCTAATTTCTGTTAACTTCTCATAAATTAGTTCTTCATATTTTTCCTGTGGTGGGGTGTCAGGTTTGTTTTCAATAACCATGCCATTTTTCTTTCTTTTGCTTCTCTTAACATTTCCTTCCTTAGGTGGTGATTCTGCCTATCTTTGAAAATGATTTCTCACAAGAAAATCTTCCCAAATGTCCCCTATGCTCTTTAAGTGGAATTCAACCAATATTTTTACTAAACCATGATGATGCAGAGTGGTTTCTAAAATTTGGACTCCCTTTTGGACATTGGAAGACATTCTCTTTAAACTATTGAGAAAAAAGAAAGGTAAGTTTATCTCACCATATTCTAGAAAATTCATTAATAGCCTGATATGGTAAACATACATAGTTCCAAACCTCCCTTCACATGTTATAATTTTTTGCAAAATTAGCAGCATGTTTCTCCACTTATTTTTTAGAGCAATACTTGGAATTCCTTTCCTAAATATTGAAACATCCATACCTGGATTTTTAAGCATCTCCTTCCATGACTCATTATGAAATTATTTGTTTTTTAACCACCGTTTTCCTTTCCTTGGGAGTTATGTTGCTTCAGCCAAAAATGATTCTGTTATTGTGAATTTTATGTCTCCAATCTCTACCTCAGCCCCATCAAAAGATCTTGCAAACGATTTGGTAATCTCGTTATGGAAGCCATCAAAATTTTCTATAAAATTAAACCATCCCACTTGCTGTAGTAGCTCCTTGACTTGTGGATATCCCTCCATATATTTGAATCCTACTGGCTCTGTTCTGAAAATTAGACCCATTGTTCTCCTATGCAGAGTATCTTCTCCTTCAGAATTACCCTTGTGTGTTTGAAAATGGATTGGTTGCAAAGTGTGATGGAAGTGAATGAACGATGGAGCTAATTAAGTTGTGGACGAGAATGAAATGGCTACAGATCTGATGGAGAGTTTATGGTGAGCTTGTGGGGAAATAAGTGAATGATACGATCTTAGAGAGACGTGGCCTAATAGGTCACATTTATGATTATGACCATTAGTCATTAATCAAGAGTTTAATGATGGATCGTTATGGAACGTTAGATAAGGGATATGGTCAAGATATTTCATGACAAGGATTAATCAATTCGAATGATAGGTTTTTTAGGAAACATATGATTATACATATTGTACATATTTCATGTTTTGACTTTTTGCTTTTAAAATAATTTTTCACAATTTACCTCAGAATTTAACCTTGTTGTATGTTGTGCTTGATGTTATTCCTTAGGTCCTCCTTTTTGTGGCATGGTGGTCTTTAGAACATAGTCCTATAGTCCCTTCTTGCAGTTATCTTGTCCTTATTTGTTGGAGTAGGTTGCAGAGTTAGATTGGTTGTAGAATAGAATCAACTACAAAATGTAAATGGCTGAATAAAGTGCCTGTCAAAAGAATATGAAGTGTGGATATGGAATATGGATGTGGAGTGATATGGAACATGAATATGGAGTGAAAAATGTTCTAATGGAATGAAATTGGAATAGAATGGAAGTGGAATGAGATGAAATATGAATATGGTGTGAAATGAAATGAATTTGCAATTTGTGTTTTTGCAAACATGAACACTTATGTACCGAAAAAGAAAAATGAAAGTATAGGATATCAGAGAGTTATGATTTTCATCCTGTACTTTTTTCATAAGTATGCCAATCATTGATTGGTTTTCATACTTATACTTTATTTTATTTTATTTTTATTTTTATTTTTTTTATATATATAGAAAAATAAAAGCTAAGTTTGTGAAGAAGAAGAATTCTTCTTCACTAACTCCATATCAATGTTATCCTAAAATTTTCTAACAAACTCTTCTTTTGAAAGTGGTTTATGATATACTTTCAGTCTATGACCATTTACAAGAAGAGATACCTTTTCTTCATCTATTGTTATGATATTTACTGCTCCATTTTCAAAGACTTTCTCAATCTCATATGGCCCAAGCCAATGAGTCTGAAATTTCCCTTGAAAATCCTTGAATTTTGAGTCAAACAAGAGTGCCCAGTCCCCTTCTTGAAACTTTTTCTCTTTGATATACTTGTCATGTCATTTAATCCTTTGCTGCTGGACTATGCAGGTTCTTTGGATTGCATCTTGTCTGATCTCATCTAGTTCATTAATTTTCTCCAGTCTATGCTTCTGTGCTTCTATCAATTCAAGTCCCAGTTGGACTGCCATCTTGAAGGTTTTGATCTAAAATTATATAGGGAACAGGACTTGTTTCCCATAAACAAGTTCATAAGGAGTATGTCCTGCTGTATTTCTCCATGTAGTTCTATAGGCCCATAAGGCTTCAGGAAGCCTTTCTTCCCAATCTCTCCTGTGTAGATGAACAGGCTTATTGATAATTCCTTCAATCACCTTGTTGGTAGATTCAACCTGGCCATTTTCTTGTGGATGGTAAGGGGTAGACTTCCTATGCTTGATTTTGTAATTTTCTACCATCTTTTGCACCATCTTTGATGTAAATTGAGCTCCTTGATCTGTTACAATTTCTCTTGGAACACCAAAACGAGTAAAGATATCCTCAAAAAGAAAATTGACTACAGACAATTCATTAGCAACAAGTAATGATTTAGCCTCTACCCATTTAGTGACATAATCAGTGCATACTAGGATATACTTCTTTTGTTTAGATGGAGGATTGATAGGTCCAACAAAATCCAAATCCCATTTTTCAAAAGTTTCAATATGTACCTGAGGTTGAAATGGCATTTCATTTAGCATCTTTGAAGATGGATGGCCAATAATATCCTAGGTGAAGGATTTTATAGGTTGTCCTCTTGTCAGCAAAATTTCCACCACAGGGTTTATCATGACATGCCTTGAAAATTTCAGGCATCTAATCTTCTCGAACACATCTTCTGATAATAAGATCTGGACCTGCCTTATACAATTCATTAGTAATCCATGAATATTTTGCACTTTCTTGAATGATTCTTATTTTCTCTCTAGCATGCATATTTGAAGGTAGTTTTCCTGTTACTAAGTAACTGGCAATATATGCAAACCAAGGAGTTTGAGTATTTATTGCAAAGAGGTATTCATCAAGAAATTTACCCACAACTGGATTATTGTCTTTGATATTTTGGATTATGGATAGGAAATCAGCAACTGTATTTTGTTTTCCAGGCTTGTCTAGAATAGTAATGTTAAATTCTTATAGAAGCAATAACCATCTTGTAACTCTGCTATTAGTAATAGAATTATTCATTAAATACCTAATTACAGAGTGATCTGTGTGAACAAAGGTTTCATAGCCTGTTATGTAATGTCTGAATTTATTGATAGCATGAACAACAACTAAGAATTATTTTTCAGTTACAGTATAATTCAACTCCGAGGGAGTCAAATTTTTACTTGTATAGTAGATGGCATAAGGGATCAAGTATTTTTGTCCTAGCACAGCTCCTAGAGCTGTGTCTGAAGCATCTATTGATATATGAAAAGGTAGTTTCCAATTAAGCCCTCTTAAAATGGGT
Source organism: Pinus albicaulis (assembly GCA_034641835.2). Lineage (NCBI taxonomy): Eukaryota > Viridiplantae > Streptophyta > Pinopsida > Pinales > Pinaceae > Pinus > Pinus albicaulis. The sequence continues at coordinate 362,171,065 of CM076578.1, forward strand.
TCTTCAGAAAATTTTTCTTTTAGGGTTTCAAATGCTAACTTGCAGTCAAAATTCCATTTGAATTCACAATCCTTGGTGAGTAACTTGAAGAGAGGGGATGCTATCTTGGTGAATTTTTCTATAAATCTTCTAAAGTACCCTGTGAATCCTAGAGAAATTCTAACATCTTTTTTGAAACTTGGAACTAATAGTCTGTAGATGACTTCAACTTTTGATTCATCAACTCTAATTCCATCTCCTAAAATGTGATGTCCGAAAACAATCCCTTTAGTAAACATCATGAAACATTTTTCATGACTTAGTGAAAGTTTTGCTTCTTTACACCTTTTTAGAACTTTTTCAAAGTTTTCTAAAGCTTCTTCAAATGAATTACCATAGACTATGAATTCATCCATGTATACTTCTACACAATCATGTATTAAATCAGAACAAATTCCTAGTACTGCCCTTTGGAATGTTGCAGGTGCATTGCATAATCCAAAAGGTAGTGCTCGGTAGGCATAAGTTCCCCAAGGATAGGTGAATGTGGTTTTATCCTGATCTTCAAGTGCAACTTGAATTTTATTATAACCACTGAAGCCATCCAAGAATGAGAAATACTTTTTGCCTACTAATGTATCTAACACTTGATCTATAAAAGGTAAAGGAAAATGATCTTTAAGAGTAGCTTTATTCAATTCTCGATAATCAATGCATACCCTCCATTTACCATTTTTCTTGGGTACAATCACCAAAGGAGAAACCCACTGACTATCTGAAATGGGATAGATAAAGTTGACATTCAACAATTTTTGCAACTCTTCTTTCACAATCTCCCTAAGATTTGGATTCATCCTTCTCTGAGGTTGTCTGATAGGTTTACAATTTTCCTCTATGTAGATGTGATGAGTGCAAGTCTTAGGACTCATCCCTTTCATGTCAGTGTATTCCCATGCATATGCAAGTGAATGTTTTTTAATTTTTTGACTAGCTCTTATTGTTGTAATTTTTCTAGGTTTTTTTTTATGTTCAAGGTTTTTCCTGGAAATATTTCAATTGTAGAGCTGCCAAATTATTCCATAGAGTAAAGAGACATTTTCCTAGATGAAAAAAATTCAATATTAGATCTTTCTTGGAATTGATCATGTCCATATTTTGGAGATGATTCAAAATTTTCTAAAGTATTCAAGATCTGACTATCTTCACTAAGGTTTGAAATAGTGAAGAGAGGCTATATATATTCTTCATCATCAATCCATTGTTTGTCATCTATCTCTATGATTGTTCTTGCTGGAGGCTATAAAGTGGATTTCTTAATTGAATTTCCATCAGAGATGTACATATTACCAGAACTACAACTGATGAACGCATCAGCTGTAGCCAACCAAGGTCTTTCTAGTATAAGAGGATGTCCTCCTAGATTATTTTTAGGAGTTGAAATCATAAAGTCAACAGAATACTCCCAAGAATCTAAGGACACTGAAATATCTTCTAACACACCATCTGGTCTAATTACATACCTATCTGCTAACTGTAGTAATGTGGATGTATAAAGAATACTAGGAAGCTTAAGTTGTTCCATGGTTTGCTTACTCATGATGTTTATTGCTGCTCCTAAATCAATTAATGTGTTTGGGATTTCAATTCCATTGATGTGAGTTTTTACAACTAGACTTCTGAGATCTAGATATTTTTGAATGGCATTCTTTCCCATCATTATGTCTGCTATTTTTCCTACCAGTTAAATTTTCTTTATTTCTTTTATCTTTCTTCCAGGTTTCTTCATACCCAACTCCTTTATTGTTTTAGCTAAGATTTGGATTTCCTTGATGGCTTGTAATAATGGAATTTTGATACAAACATTTCTCAATTCATCTAAGAAATCATAATTAGGCAACATAATCTATTTTTATATACCTCTATCAATTTGTAATCTTTTAGGAAAAGGAGGTGTAGAAGTAGATGTTGATAGTTTCTCTAACATAGGAGTTGAATTCATTGGTTCTTTTTGTTTTTATTTTTCAATGTTTTGGTTTTGAAGAGATGTGCTCTCCTAAAAACTTGTATTAAATCATAGAGAATCTTCCTCAGAATTGTCTTGTTCTTGTATTACTACATAAGGCTTCTTTTTTCAAGTATCCTTCCAGATCTAAGTTGCACATCATTAAGATCTAGAGGAGTAACCAAAAAAGTTAGAAATTGTTGACCTTCTATCATATAGGTATTCTGAGGGTTTTTGTTGTTGGGTTTTGGTATTGGCTGGGCAGGTAACTGAGTTGGTCTCTAAGGGAATGGTAGTGAGAGTTGTGGATTTTGATTTTGAGTTTAAGGTTGTGGATTTTGTGGAGGATTTTTTTGGGGAGGATATTTTGGAGAAGATGGATAGGATGGATAAGATGGTGGATACTGATAATAATGAGAGAATCTTCCATAGGGATTTTGCATCCCTTGAGCCCAATTTTGAGATAGATTTTGAGATTGAGGCCAAGGTTGCTGCCAAGAATTCCAATTTTGTGGGGGATGATTATAAATTTGGTTATTAAACCCTTGGGTTTGAGGCCCCTGCCAGGTCTTCTAGAGACAAAACAAAGAGATTCTGTAGGATTTGTAGTTGTTTCTTCTTGAAATACAGCCTTAAGACCAGGAATTGAGGTAAAACTCTTGGTCTCATGGTTCTCTGAACAAATAACACAAGTTTCTATTACTTTTGCATCAAGAGGACATTCTCTCAAAGCATGCTTCTTTCTGCATTTGGGACATAAGATTGCTAAGGCATCAGTTTCAGCTTTCTGCTAGTTTTGTAGCTTAAGGGTGTCTATTTGCTCACTAAGACTCCCTATAATGTCATTTTTGAACTCATTAAGAATGTTTCCAATTTCTGCCCTACTTACTGTTCCAGTTGCAGACTTGTTTACCCTAGCTAAAGCAGGATCTCTTGGTCCTTTCAAAATTTTTCGATTTTCCTCTTGAGAGATTAATACATATTTCTCCAATATCAGCTAATGGAATTTGAGATATTTCTCCCTTCCCCATAATGTTAAGGATATCTATCCATTCATCTATAATTGTCTTCAATAAAAGAGCTTTTAGAGTATCTTGGTCTAGATTCTCCATCTTTTCTCTCTTGATGTTATAGTTGAATCTTTCAAGTAAATCTTCCAAATTTTCATCCTCCTTTTGCATCATTTTAAACACTTCCTCCTTATGGTTAACAGGTATACAATAGTCCAAATACCTTTCTAGAAATTCTCTTCTCATATCACTCCATGACTCAATAGACCTAGTGATTAGACTCATGAACCATTTTAGGGCTACTCCCTTCAATGTTGAAGGAAATAATTTGAATTTTTTTAGCATCTTGTAGATAGTCATAAGTTCTGCACAAAAATTCAAATTCAAATAAAAATGTCTCAGGTTCTTCACTTTTTAATCCATGAAAGTTTTGAAGAAAAAAAGGTGAGATATTTTTCATGGCAGCATTTGTCTCTTCATCTACTATAGGGAATCCAAAGGAACTTTCAACTCCCCTTCTACCTCTACCTCCTTCTGCATTTCCTCTACCTCCTTCTGAATTTCCCCTACCTCTTCCTCTATCTCCTCCTCTACCTCTACCTCTGTTAGCAATATGTCTCTTAAATCCTATCATATTGAATTGATTGTCCTTGATGGAAACTATCGCATCAGTCAAGGAGCAGAACAAGCAGTGAATTGAAGAAGAGTTGTCCAGAGACAGTGTAGGAAGGAAAAGGCCATCGAACAGAAAAAGGTTCTAAATTCTCTATGAATTATATGTATATTCTTGATAGAATTCAGTAGGAAGGATAGTTGAGTTCCTGTGGACAATTATGAATCATTGTGAAAGCATGGTCTGTAAACATCATAAGCTTTGTGGAAGGAGTAGATTCGTGAATCTGTATAAGGTAATTTTGAGGAGTGTTGATTGGACAAATCGTTATCGATTACACGAATTATTGTTCATTGATACTGGTATCTCTCTCCGTGTAATGCATTGCCGAACATTTGATTGCTAAGGTCATGATACAGTGAGCAATGGGAATGTATAACCTGATGAAGTAGCGCGTTATAGTATGCAGAGGAGTATTACTATGAAACTCCCTATCGAATGATTGGACCGAACTCTATTGAAATAAACCCGAGTTGTGAACCTGAGTTAAGGGACCAAAAGGAATAACATAACCCGAATTAACCGTGGGTTGGTCACTGTTCCAAAACCATGAGCGGATTTGCGAGGCCGGATTGCCCATATCGCACCACCTTTCGGTGATAAGCAGTATCTCCTGGTTGGGGAGCGACTCCATAAAATGGGTGACACGCGTCCATGTACAACTCCACAAAACCACTTGAAACTGCGCGCCATTGCGCATTATTGTTCGACCCAGGATGCCCAGCAAAATTGTTGAGCGTCGTTGATCTGGGAAGGAGTCATCGGATGGTGATTGCTTGATGAAGATGTGTGAAGATTAACCAAAGTACGGAGCGGGAATTTGATTGGGTCGCTGATCATATATGTGGGCCCAGTTTAAATTATATTAATTTGGCCTTTTCAAATTAATATTTGCAGGTTTAACCAAGGTTGTTTAAATTAAATATAAATTATGACAGAAAGAGATTGGGCCATCATTTTTACTCCAAAGTTGGTGGAACGTATAAACCTAGGGGTTGACATATGAAGGTCTACAAAGTATGCTGAGGGTTTTTCATTACTAAAGGAGAAATTTGGATTAATATCTCAATCTTAGATTGAGATATTAAAAAGCCTTAGATTAATTATCTAATTGCCAAAACCAAGGAAATAAAACAATGAGAAATTGTTTGGGGGCTTGGGTAGACCCCGCTGGATTATCTAATTGATCGCGTCCAGGAATACCATCAGCGGTTGGGTGGTATTGACTCATGGTATTAATAAAGGAAAAACTATATAAGGAGAAGTGCATTATGGTTCATGGTGTGCATGCATAAGGGTCGTTAATGAATAAATATCTTTAAGAGATATCTGCATGATTGAACTCTGTTTTCTGAAAAGGCTGAATCTATGATGCACCTATGGAGTTGATGAAGGTTCAAGACCTCTAGATCGAGAAAATGATGAATCTCTAGGAAGATGTGAAAAGAAATAATGAGGACCTGACACAAGTCTGATGAAGAAATTGAAGAAATGTGGTGGATCTGAGGATTGAAGTGGAAGCTTTCTGCCAGTATAAGCTGGTGTTAAAATCAGGGGGTTGGAGCTCCCTTCCAGCAGTGACTGGAGAACGAGAGAAGGTTGTAGCTTTCTGCATGTGGGTGTCTGCGTGCTGGTATAAGTCTGCGCCAGCACTAAAATTGTAAGAAGTTTTCTTTATAATAAATATTGAAGACAGAGACGACAACAACGGTGGTTTTCTCCCAAATATGGGTTTCCACCTTAAATACTAGTGCTCATGCGTGTTGCTTGTGTGTGATGGTTCATTATGTTATTACTGCACATGCTTACTGCCTACTAATCTTCTGATGAATGAATGATGCAATAATTTATGTAAAGAATTAAATGCATAAAAATATTTCTGAGAAAAAGGTTGTTTAGTCAGCTCTAAATACTGATTCACCCCCCCCCTCCTCTCAGTATTTTTCCTAACAACCTCCTCCAAATAGAAAGTTTTCTACATTGAATATTTCTCCTTCTCCTTCCCCTCCTTCTGCTCTTTCTACCATGATAGATTCTTCAGAACTGATATAAGGTTCAGCCTGGAGGGATAATTGTTCTTCTGGTTCTTCTATCAATGATATGTTGAAGAAAGGTTCTTCCTCTTCCTCTTCACTAGGGATTTATAATTATTCAGCTGGAATACATTCCCATGTAGAAGTGAAAAAGGTTGTAGAAGTGAAAAAGGTTATTCCCTATGTTGGAGTTCTAGGATCTTCTTCTTCCAAGATTGCCTTAGTGGATGAAGTGGGAGACCCTCCTAACTGAATATATGATCCTAAAACTTCAGGAAGCCTATGACCAGTATAGTATGGGATATGAGTTTGAGAGGGAGGTGTAATACTTATTGGCCTAGGTGGACTGAGTGGTGTTGTAGGGATTAAGCTTCTGCCTCTTATAAATTTTCCCCTAGAATCTCTTTCTCTACGCATATCATTTTTTTTGGGATGTAAGAAATAAGGCTACCTAGTTACACTTCCCGGGAAACGGCACCAAAATGTTTATTCAATTTAGTGTTCCTAAATTGCTTCCATTAATTATCAACTAGGGCTAGTAAAATAATGAATTGTGGTGAACTATATGTGCCTAAGTGACATTTTTCCCTTACAAAATGAAATCAAGGAATGTGTCAACTATTGTACTTTAGGTTGTTTCAACATTCAATTATTAGGTCAAAACCCTATGAGATGAAATCAACTGTTTGTACCTTAGTTGCTAAAGTCTAAAGCAGAAAAAAAAGAATGCTATTGAAATTTATCTAAGATGCTTTAGTTACTCCATCTACCCAATATGTAGAGAGTGACCCCTTTGCGGTAATGTTTCTAAGAAACCATTACATCTTTCTAAAGAATGACAATAACTCAAACATTTCATTAAATCTAGTCATCTAATCATCCTTGCAAAGTATATTCAAATTAGTCTCTTTCAGGATGACCTTTAAAAAGATTGTTTTGTTGCAATGAAATGAGGATATTCTAACTAAAACCAACTAAGTGAATAATTAACTTATCAATCTCATCCAAATCTGAAGCTTGTGACCCCTTGGTATGGCCTCAGATAAATCAATTACACCCTTAATTCTTAGCAAGAAAATGACAAGAAATGAAATTTATTATAAAACTTAACTAAATGAGTAATTAACTTATCAGTCTCATCCAATTCTGAAGCTTGTGACCCCTTAGTATGGCCTCATATAAATCAATTACACCCTTAGTTCTTAGCAAGAAAATGACAAGAAATAAAATGCATTCAACCACTGCACTTATAAGGCATTTAACCATTCAATGTAAGATTTATTAAATAGAAGAAATGGATTTCATAAATGCTTAATTAGACACAGCAATTGAAAAAGGATGAAAGCAGTAAACTAAGCAACCATGTTTCTCAACACTTCAATATTTATTCCAATCCTGAAGACAGATTTACCTATCTCCTTGAAACGTTTCGGAAGGAAAATCTACACAGTTGCATCTAAACTATTGAAAACTAGAAATTAAGTAGGAACATAAAGTAATTAAATAGAATTGAAAAAAATCTAACTAGAAAGCATTAAAAGCCTCCTTTAGTAGCAAGGGCCCTCTGCTACCAAGTTGGTTAACTCCTTAGCTCCTTAAAAATGTGATCAAAATAGCATCTGGGAACTGATCTTCTTTATTGAAACGGAGTTTTAGAAAACAGAGTATCTCACTATAATTCTGAACTTGTGCTACAAAAACTTAACCTATTATCGGTTCTGTAGAACCTTTATTTATAAATAATTTGGATAAATAACTATGAATAAAGATAGCTACAAGTGTATATTTGAATTATGATCAAACTGGGACTCTTAGGACTCATGATTTTCGACGCAAAAAATCAAGAGTCCTAATTTTTGTGTGAAATGGTTTTGACTTTGAGCTTTGACCATCGGTTTAGGCCTCTATCTAATCCTTATGAATAGGATGAAATCCATGTAGGAGGGATTCTGAGACTACCCATATGGACCATTCCTTCAACTGACACCTGTAACATGTTCAACCACAAGAGTAGCTATGGAATGTCTGGCCAGCTGCGAAACAGGCTTCATTTTGTAGCTAATCTACAAAAACTTATTAAAATAGCAAAAATCATGAAAACACAATATGTCAATCATTTGAATGTAACCTTAAGGAAAACCTTATCATTCTTCATTGATTAGGGCTTATGAATTGATGGAATAGAAGTGAAATGAGATGAGAAATATGTGAAGGAAAGGGTAATTTTGGGGTTCAGCACTCTGCACAAATTTTGCAAGGGAATCTGGTAGTTTTGTCTTTCCCTTTGTCAGTTTTAGCAATATTTCTCTGATTTGGATTATTTTGAATGTTTGGCTACTCCTCAGAAGGACCAGTCTTTTTATTATTCTTCTTGTTCTTACCGCTAGCTTTTTGTGTAGACTGCATAGAGTTTACCTCATCGGTTTGAAGAGTATCCGATTGGGTAGCGGCAGTGGCAGCTGAAGATGGATGGGAGGTTGTGCCAATGAGGTCGTCGGCTTGTGCTCTAAGTTGCTGAGTAGCGGGAGCACTGGAGTTTCTAGGGGCATGGGGGAGTAAATCATACAACATGCCAAATTATGAATAGATTAGATTTAGATTTTATGCATGATGGATGGAATGGTCCTCTATGACCACACCTGCTAAGACAACGTACTTAGAAATGGGAGGAAGGAGTGACTTATAGAACTAGTCTGATAATAGATGATTTGGAATTAGGGCTTTGACAAGCCTTCACTCATGTCTTCATTCATGGATGTGATCGGCGATGTGGGTGGCAGTGTCTTGGAACAACATGGTTAGAAGTTATCTTTTGGTTTCATAGTAGATAGGGAGCTAAAAGTGCTTAATAAATTCCATTGGCAAGGAACCAAAAGTGTTGACTGCAGCTCGTGGTAACTCAATGTAAAATTTGGAAGCATTTCTTGTGAGGGTGTGGGGAAAGAGCCTGAGCCAGATACTGTTATCCACCATGGAATTAGAAACATACCATAGATGATAGGTGGTGACATGTGTGGCCGGGTCATCCACTTATTTCCCTTTGAACTTAGGGATATTTGAAGGAATCTTATGATTGATGGGATAGTTGGTTAATTTATATGGATCGGGGATGTCTAAGGTTGCCAAAAATGCCAATTGCATTGTTACTCCCGTGTCTGACCAAGGTGGTGTTGGTTGACCAATCAAACCATAGGGTCCTCCCATCAAAGTGTTCCCAATGAGATATGCAGGACTCGTCTGATAATAGTTTCTAGGTAGAGGCAGTGTAGAGATGTAAGGTTGTTGTCCATAAGGGTTATTAAACTATGGGACAAAAGGATGGTTTCTCCCAGGGTAATAGTTCCCCCCTTGCCCCAATTGATTTTGGGGAAGGGCTGCCCAGATAGAAGCGAAAGATTTTGCTTATGGCATACTACTAGCTGCATAATTTACATTTGGCATAGACACTACACCAAAAGGTTGACAACTAAGAGGAATCATATTAACAATGGATGGACCTGCTTGTCCCGTAGATTGGACGGGTACCGAAGTTCCCCCCGACACAAATGTGTTGGTAACACTATCCCCTGGCATAGAAGCCAAGGGGTTCGAACTCAACAAGGGATTCCAACCGAAAGGGTTGCTTAAGGGAACCATGGTAGCCCCGCTAGTAGAACCGGTAGTCGAAAGTCCGGGAGTAGACACAAAAGGAGTGGAAACCAGAAATTTCGGAATTCCACTCACAGATGTTGTGACCAAGTTGTTGGGACCATGCATATTCTGAATATTAGGGTTACCAGTCAGTTGTAAATAATCGACAATTGGCAGGTGAGGTGGTGGTGGAACCAAGTTGGCCACTAGTGCCAACGACCCTTTGGTCGCTAGTTGTGCACTGGATGTGTGTGCAGCCGAAGAAATCATAGGTCCTGATGCTACCTGAAACATCACAGGCCCTAATGGGTTAGTGAGAGGAGGATTATAAGGAGGCACCTCATTCCATGAAAGGATCCTCAGGAAATGCAATATCTTGGGGAGCAATGTGTGAAACAGGGGTCAACACTGGAGACTTTTCTTCTGAAGAAGACTCTAGGTCACCGAGACTCGAAAAATCCTCCAGGTTCAATGGAGGAAGGCCTATTTTCTGTCTATATAGACGACGAGGGTCGAAGGACGTCATGATGACCAAAATTTTTTATCAATATTTTAATGTGATATATTATTAAGTCTTAGCGATATTCAAACTAACACCTAAAAAATAAAAGAACTCTAACATTCAATCGATTAAGCAGCCATAGGGGAAAGACCCTATCTGAGAACTACCATTCACTAGAGATGAAACCCAATATCACAATAGCAAACAGAGAGAGATGGTCATATGTACAATTACGGTTACTCTTGAGCTTCACTCGAACCTCACATAATGGGGCCAAGCACTCTCGTGAAGATGAGTACCCTCCCAAAAACAGAAGACAAAGTAGGTATGTCTATGTCAGGTACTAGGGCATCCCACCCCAGTAATCTTGTGTACATCCCTAAAGTATGGCAACTATGGATACCAGAAATCACAGACACTACTAGGGGGATCACTGTCTTAGATAACACATTGTATGGGCAGAACACCTAGATCCTCGATCCAATTTTGACATCCCCGAGGGGAACAGAAATACACAGAATTCCAACTGGATATGTGATTGAATGCAGGCTACCTTCTCATACACATCAATTTTGTCTCGCGCTTAACTCTATTGTGAGTGGAGGGGTCCGGATATTATGAGTGCAATAGGATTTTCACTCTTTAATGACACTAGTCTCAAGTTTTGCGATCTTGGGCAGTTTTCTCACTTTGCCTATCCCAAGATCCTAGCCTGAACTAATATTTTTGTAATCTCAGAAAGAGTTATTGATTGAGTTTATTAAGTGGTTAATTTTAGTGTACTTTCATTTAAGTCTTCGGAGGGGGATTGGACGTATGAAATTTATGTGACTCTGACACAAACCATGCAACAAATGCTTTTTAATTTAGTTCAATGAAAGACTTAGTTCTACAAGGAGAAAATTTTCATACTGTTACACCATTTTTTGGTCATCTAACCCACTATCATTAGATGGACCCAAGTACACCATGTAAGACCAATTTTACCCTAAGTAAATTTGCCTTCACTATGTAAAATAACTTAATAAAACACATTTATTAGGTTGTTTATCGTCTAAACAGGAAACCCCAAAAGGAAATATTAAACAAACCTATATTTGTTTGATTTTCCTGGTCATGTTTAACCCAAAACAAAGAAATTAATTAGATAACTCTTTATTTATCTTATTATTTTCTAGGAATAATTATTTAAATCTTATTTAAATAATATTCCTTGTTAAATATGACTAAATCACCCATAAATAATTAAATAAATCATTATTTATTTGATTATCCTTCAACCACTTCCTTAAAATGATAAATAAATCATTTATTTATTTATTATTCACAAATAAAGGGATTTGACCCAAGTCAAATAACTTTTCCCTCCAACAAATATAATAAAATAGTCCATAAATGGTGGATCTAGATTTGGTTAATGTTATTTTAATCATGCACCAAGATCTAGAATGACCCAATATTTGTTATAAATAGAGGGTTTTCCTACCAATTTTGTCTTTTGTTGCCTATTAGATCACTCTGATCTAAACTCTTGGTATGACTTTGAGCCATTATCATTGTCATATTTTCCATTATTTGCTGTGTGAGCTCCCTTTGAGTTCCATGTTTGTCCGGGTTTCTACACCAACAGAGAGAGAAATTTTGGATCTAAGGCTTCAGAATTTGGAACCTATCCCATTGAGGAGAATGTTATCTTGCTTTCCTGAAAATTTTAATACAAAAATTTTTCAAAATGTCTTAACTTATTTATTGGATGTAGATAAACCTTCTTTTACTGTTTAATGTCTTCTATGCATAGATCAAGGTAAATTTGATCAACTAACTGCAGATCTGAAGATATTGGCAACCACTTTTGTTGTTAGGGCTATTAGTTATGCGTAGCTAAAGTGTTCCTTTTCACACTCTCACAAAGCGTTTATCCATTTAATGTAGAGTCCAGTGCGTGTTGTTTATGATTGTACAATGAAAGTGTGGAACTTTTGTACTGTATAATTTGGAAAGTAATAAGGAACTATAAAAAAACATGTGAGAATTGATATGCAAGACTTAGCCATTGATAATGGTTATTTTCTGTACAGGAAAAGGAGAAAACGAGGAATTGCCGTTCCAAAGGAAAGGACAAAGTCGAGATAACTGATGTCCCTCTGAATGAGAACCAAATGCAAACAAGGATAAACAGATCAAAGCAAATCGGCCCGGAAAAGGAGGTGAAGACACCAGCTCAGCGCAAAATAAAAGACAGGATGAAGAGTTAACAGTTTGGCGAATCCCTCATGATCTTCGATCCTGAGGGATCATTGTAATATCTTAAATATTTGAGACTATTAGACTTCCCTGTCACTTTATGAAGGGACAAAGATCAAGTGATAGAGATGAAGAATACGCTTTTATGTAATTTCTGTAAAACATCAGCCTTGATTATTAAGTTTCGTTGAGAACTGTCTAGTGTATTTTGCATCAAGGTATTTACAAAGGCAGATTATTTTATCTCCGCTGTCTGATTAATCTCAGTTATCCATCCTTAGAGGTTAAGGTCTTAGGCCGAAGTATAATTTGTTTCAATCACTTGCTTCTGTACCATTACGACTTGATTTCTGTGTGGTTTGTTTATCATTGTTATTTGATAATTTGATATGCTTTATAAGTTCATATTACATGCTCTGTTAAAGATTGAATCATTAAGGTTTTTACAGATAGAATCGTGTGTTGACTCCGCATCAAGTTATTAATCCTTTCAAGAGTTAATTGCATGTTCTTACTGTTTTGTTACAGAGCTGTTATACTAAACGTTTGTGTTGTGTGCGTTTCTGATTTATCAAGTACTGTTCCATAATTCGTTAATCGTTATTGCTGTTCCATTAATATGATTTGTGTGAATTGTCTTTAGAGTGAAAGAATGTTATTTGATTGCAAGAGAGTGTATTTGAGTTAATAGATTAGTTTGGTTACAACCCGCGGGACTTAGTTATTCAATTGCTGTTCCATTTTAGATTTGTTGTTCTATTTCAGAATTGCTGTTCAATCCTTTAATTGCTTTGCTGTTCCATTTACTTGCATTTGTTGTTTTGGCGTGAGAGATGATCTAAGGCTGTAGCGAGCATTGGCAGTCACTGTCTAGCTCCCAGGCTCGTGGTCTATGCTCTAGTTTCCTTTCCATCAGTTTCCGAAGGGATGGGTTATCACTGCCGAACCCTTGACTGATAAACTGTTGAGTTTTCTGAGTGTGTGATTTATTCTTTGAAGTAATTTAGTTACAAGCAAGCATCCGTTTACTCTTGTATTTCTTATGCATTGTACTACTAGCATTACTCTGACAAATGATAGCCTCGGATTGAGTCACTCTTTGTAATGACAAAACGCTCCCGGATTGACATATTAATGTGAGGTAATTAGAGGTGAAAGAGACCCTATTTATAGCTCTACATTTTGGCGCCGTTGCCGGGGAAAGAGTGTAGCCATTTGTCTTTTTCAGAGTAGTGTACGAGCCTGCTAGGGAGGAGTTGGATCCTAAAAACGGAAGGTAAGAACCTACGTGCGGAGCATGTAAAAGACCTGCTCCACTATCCGCTTTCCTAACAGATTTGTTTTTGCTTTGTTTGAATAAAAGTTGGTAGTTCATTTTTGAGTGCATGACTAAGCAGAAAAGACCAGAAAAGAATATCAAACCCCCATCCAAGCCTGAAAAAGCTAAGGGGCCAGTGACCCTTGGCCGAACGACCTTCATAGACGAAATCTATAAGAAAACAGAATCTCAGCCATCAGTAGGCCTCAAGAAAAACATTTCTAAACCGCCTACTAGTTCCCTTCAGGCCACAGGATCACCATCTGTAGCCTGTGCTGAGGTGCATAGTCAAACTGAAGAGCAGGAATTTCAAGAAATTGAAAATTCTACTCCAGAACTATTGCAGGAAGGGAATTCCAGTAACTTTTGTGAAGGAGAAGGAGAAACAGGGGAAACCAAGGAACCAAAATCCCCTATTGAAACAAATCAACCTTTAGATAGCCTAGATAAGGGGAGTGCTACGAAAGTCATTGTTGAAGGAATTCAATCTCCTCAGACACCTGGTATTCTCATTATTCCAGATAAAGGAAGCGCTATTAAAAATATCCCTGTCAAAACCGTTCCCACTCAACCTAGGAATACCCTCCTAGATATCCCAGAAGTTTATTGGCATATATTCGATCCCATGGCTCAAAACCAACCAAATGCTCAAAACCAGCCAAATACTCAAACCTCTACATTACAATATCCTATAGTGGATTATGCAGCAAATGCACCCATGAAAGCTATCCCTCTTCAGCATATCCCTACATTTCACGGACTCACATCAGAAGATCCGGATGCATTTTTATTCGAATTCGATGTGTTATGTAGGGGGTATGATTACACCACCGATCCCCAAAAATTGAAATTATTTCCCTCTACATTAAAAGGGGCTGCTTTAAGATGGTTTATGGGGCTAGGTGGCGGGGTTATCAAAAATTGGGATCAAATGAAAGAATCCTTCTTAAAAAAATATCAGGATTATTGTAGGTCTAGAGAATTAAAAGACGAAATATTTCAAATGTCAGCCAGACCGAATGAAACATTGGAAGAGTATGTGGAACGTTTTCAGTACAATCTACAAAGATCTCCTTATGCATTGCTACCTTTACCTGATAATGTGTTAAAAACTGCATTAATAAGGGGAATGAAGGAACAATGGATTGAAACATTAAACATTATGGGAAAAGGGGACATTTATCAAGAGAATTTTGCTGACATCATTGATTTATGTATCAGGAGTTCGAGAGGCAGCACAAGAATAAAACCGACAGAATATGATCGGTTTGCAAGAGATAACAAAGTATCAGCAGAAGGAGTAACACGTGCAGAAATTGGAAATTTATTAGAAAATTTTAAGACTGATATTATGGGGACACTAACTACACAACTTGATATTGTGCAGGCTAAACAGAAGCAGTTGGAGGCAGAACAGAATTTGGCAATCTTTTGTCCCCGATGCAGAAAAAAACATAGCCACAAGGAATGTCCACTGGATAAAGTCCAAACATGCGCCATCTGTACAAAAGATCACCTTACGGAGAGCTGCCCCTCACTTCCTGGATTGAAAGCGGTATACAAGGAAGCAGAAGAGGAACCGTAATCGGTGAATTCGATCAACCAGCGCCGCCAATGGCAGCCGAGACAACCTGGTATGTTTCCAGACTCAACCTCTTTCTTTCAAACCCCACAGTATAATGCTCAACAATATGGTATGTGGAAAAATCAATCTCAACCCCCATTTACAAACTGGTCACCACAATCGTTTCCTTCTTCCAATCCATGGCTGAATCAAACAAACCAAACTGGTTGGCCGAATTTCCCTTACACTCCACCATATTGGAAAAATGGCCCATATCCTTCACAATGGATTCCCTCTACTTCACAAAGTTCACCCTGGCAGACAAGCTGGCAAAGACTGATGTACCACCCAACTGGAACTATTCCGCTCCCTCAACCTACTCTGCCAGCCTTACAACAAAATCCCCAGTCTAACCTGAGACCGCAACTCCCAGCCCAACCCGATCCCAATCCAAATAACAGACAGGTCCAATCTATTCAAATCATAGAAACATCAGAAATAGGACCCGACCTGAGGGAGTGCAATGACCTTCAGTTAAGATCTGGACGTATAATTGAAACTGAGGGAGATAAAACAGTTCATATTGAAGATCAGTTACCAAGAGAACATCGGTTACAACAAGAGGATGTAAATAAGCAACAAACTCATAATCAAGCAACCACATCCTTGGACATAGTTCGAAACGATTAACATAACAGAGAACTACAATATCGACTTTGACATTAGGAGAACACAAAAATCACGTACATAAAAATTCCATTCCTCAAGCCATTCAAGACATTCCCATATACGCCAAAACTATAAAACAATTGTGCATAAAGAAACCAAGGAGGAATATAACAAATAATCCAAGAGTCCAAGTAGTCGGTACCTTATCTGACCTATTGTCTGGAAGAGAAACACCCCTTAAATATGAAGACCCCGGGAACCTAATTATAACTGTTCAAATTTATGGTCAGACCCTGTCTAATGCCTTAGTTGATCTAGGGGCTGCAATTAATATTTTAACAACCACAACTTGCCAAAAGCTCGGCATTACATCTGTAGAACCCACTTCTACTCTGTTAGAATTGGCTGACCGATCTGTGGTTAGACCAGAGGGCACTCTACATGATGTCATGGTCTCTGTAGAATCCTGGGAGTATCCAACCGATTTCCTGATAATTAATCCAAACACCCGACTTGATGGACACCCGCTAATTTTAGGTAGACCTTGGCTCGCTACTGCCGATGCCTATATTGGCTGTCGGCAGGGAAATATGACCATAACCAGAGGACCGAATAGCAAGAATTTAGTTCTATATCCTCCAGCGCAACCAAGTGTCACAATAATCAAAACTAATAAGCACCATGTATCATATCTTACTGATAATATCAGATCTCCATTAACTATACAAGAGGCACTTGATTTCAAAGACCAAACAGAAGACGATGCCATTAATAATTTCATTACTCAAACTGAACCTCGCACACAGTGTCACATGATAGAAGCAGCATTTGATAATGACTTGGAGGAAGATCCTCTGAAAGAAACACATGACCAAACAATACCTGTTACTTCTGTTGCAAATAGTAAAACTGTGGAAATTGCACCGGGAAAAACTTTAAACATCAATGCCAATCTCACACCTGAACAAGAAACAAAGCTCATCCATCTATTAACAAAGTATCAAGAAGCATTTGCATGGGACTACCCTGATATGAAAGGAATCGATCCCCAGTTATGTACACACCACATTTATACAGAAAAAGATGCCAGACCTGTTCGACAGCCGCAAAGGAGACTTAATCCTCATCTAAAAGATGTGGTAAAAGCTGAACTTCAGAAACTTTTAGATGTTAACTTTATCTACCCTATTTCTGATAGTAAATGGGTCTCTCCGCTTGTGGTGGTACCAAAAAAGAACGGAAAATGGAGAATTTGTGTGGATTATAGGGAACTAAATAAGGCAACACAGAAAGATCACTTTCCTCTCCCATTCATAGACCAAGTATTAGATACTTTGGCAGGGAAGAATTTCTTTTCTTTCCTGGATGGCTTCAGTGGATACAATCAGATTCAGATTGCCCCTGAAGACCAGGATAAAACTACTTTTACTTGTCCATGGGGAACATTTGCCTATCGAGTTCTACCTTTTGGCCTATGTAATGCTCCTGCCACATTTCAAAGGGCTATCCTTAGCATTTTTGCAGATTTAATAAATGATGGACTTGAAGTTTACATGGATGAATTTACACCATATGGAGACGATTTTGATCCAGCTCTAGACACCCTAGAAAAAGTCCTACAACGCTGCATTGTTACCAGGCTTTGCTTAAGCAACGAAAAATGTTTCTTGATGATGACTGAAGGACTTATCCTAGGACACTATGTCTCAGCAGCTGGCATTCAGGTAGACCCGGCCAAAATCCAAATACTTTTGCTTATCCCCACTCCTACTACTCAAACAGAGGTACGCAGCTTTCTTGGATTTTCCGGTTATTATAGACGATTTATAGAGCATTATTCGCACATTGCTGCTCCTTTATATGCACTAACTGGTAACGTTGATTTTCTTTGGACAGAAAAATGTGACCATGCTTTCGAGGATTTAAAGAAGCTCGTATCCACAGCCCCAGTCCTTCGAGGACCAAACTGGGACCTACCATTCCAGATATCATCTGATGCCTCAGATACAGCGATTGGCGCAGTCCTTGGGCAGGAAGAGGATAAAAAACCATATGCCATCTATTACATTAGCAAGAATTTATCCCCTGCTGAATTGAATTACACTGTTACTGAAAAAGAATTCCTAGCTGTAATACATGCCGTCAATAAATTTAGACATTATATTACAGGCTACCCTGTTATCTTGTATACAAACCATTCTGCTATAAAATATTTAGCAAATAAGCCTGTCACAAATGCCAGAGTAACTCGATGGTTAATCTTATTGCAGGAATTCGACATCACAATCAAGGACCGCCCTGGCAAAGAAAACCCTGTAGCCGATTTTCTTTCGAGAATACCAAAATCAAGCGATGCAGCAGCAGTTGAAGATCAATTTCCGGATGAGCACCTGTTTGCTGTTGCCGTTCAAACACCCTGGTATGCTGATGTTGCCAACTACCTCGTAGTAGGTAAATTACCAAACATTTAACTCCTAATGAGCGCAAGCAGATTATTCAAAAAAGTTCTCGATTTTCGTGGATTGGAGGCTATTTGTTTCACACAGGAGCAGACATGCATATCAGGCGATGTGTTAGAGAGGATGAAATCTTTGACATCCTAAAAGCCTGTCACGATGGACCGTGTGGGGGGCACTTCGCTGAGCGTAGAAATGGACATAAAGTATTGCAGACAGGATATTACTGGCCTACGATCTTCAAAGATGCGAAGAAGTTTGTCCAAGCCTGTGACAGCTGCCAGCGAGCAGGACGACCTGGTCAAGCTGACGAGATGCCTCTGAAACCACAGTTAGTCATCGAACCATTCGAGCGATGGGCTCTTGATTTCGTTGGACCCATCAACCCCTCATCAAATCAGAAAACATATATCCTGGTGGCAACAGAATATGTCACCAAATGGGTTGAGGCAGAAGCATTGCCAAGAGCCACAGAGGACTCTGTCATACAGTTCTTGTTCCATCTATTTGTGCGTTATGGCCTTCCTAGGGAAGTAATTACAGATGGAGGACCACAATTTGTTGGACATAAATTAGCTGCAACACTTAACAATTATCACGTCCAGCATAAAATCACTACTCCATATCACCCACAGGCGAATGGGCAGGTAGAAAGTAGCAATAAGATAATAGAATCAATCCTAACGAAAACCATTGCGTCACATAGGCGTGATTTGGCTACCCGACTACCTGAAGCACTCTGGGCCTATAGAACCACATGGAGGAGCACCACCGGTTACTCACCTTATCAATTAGTGTTTGGAAAACAACCCATTTTTCCCATAGAATTCAAAATCCAAACATTACGGACAGCACAGGAAGTTGGCCTAGATCTAAGCGAGGCACAAATCAATCGACTACAGCAGATCAATGAATTAGACGAAATTAGGCTCTCTGCACTACAAAATACAGCATTGATTCAACAGCAGCGAGCTAAATGGCATGATGCGCTCATCAAAAACAAAGTCTTTCATGAGGGAGACTGGGCTCTGTTATACGACTCTCGGTTTCAGGATTTCCCTGGAAAACTTCAGACTCGATGGTTGGGACCATACGAAATCCAGAAGGTGCATGACAACGGAACCCTTACTCTAATTACCATTGACGGTTCTGGATATGCATTCAAAGTAAATGGCCACCGAGTCCGTCTCTATCGCAAACCACTCACTCGGGAATCCTTTTGCCAGCAGCTACGCCGAGACACCGATATGGAGATCTTAGGAGAGGAAGAGAAATCTTCCTCACCTGTAATTCATTAAGGGTTCATTTCTTTTTGCAATTTGTACATAAGTTCTTGTTTTTTGAGTGATTCTTGTACATAAGTTTGGATTAAATATTTCCTTGTCATTTTTGCTGTTCCTTTTCTTTCACAAAGTTCGATTTTTTCCCTTCTAAAAATAGCATCTGCGTGTTTTTTTTTATGATGTTGGTTTTGTTTGTTCTGCTGTTCCTTTTCTAAAGGAACAGCATTCGGATCTCTGCTGTTCCTTTTTCAAAGGAACGGTATTGTTACATTTTTCGCTGTTCCTTTTGGTTACCACTGTTCCTTTTTCTTCAAAGAAACAGCGTTCTTTTATTACTGTTGTTCATTTTTCAAAAGGATGGCATTTTGAGTGTTTTTAGTATTTTTGCTGTTCCTTTTCCCAAAGGAACGGCATTTGCATTTTTGCTGTTCCTTTTTCTATCATTGTTTTTTTCCGACGGAACACCATTAGCATACTTTTGCTCTCCTTGTGAAACAACTTATCCCTTTTGCTGATCTAAATTGAGGATGCTTTTTGCCCATCTTCTTTCTAGTCTTTAAGCTACAGCTATGTATTTGTGCAATGAAACATACAATCACAACATACCGAAATCTGCAAATCATAAATCGCTATATTTATAAGGCTCTGCATTAGTAAGAGGACAAAAGGAAGGACATATTTTTCTCTTATCTTTTGTTGTCATTGTTTACTAATTTTGCCCTGATTGGTTATCTTTATCATGCTGATTCCCTTAAACTTTTTGATTAGTACTTGGGAATAAGAGCAAAAAGTTTATATCTTCCTATTGAGATAATAAGACTTCTTCCACCATTCCTACTCTTAAGGAGTGTTGAACCACCCTTTGTGTATAAATAAGGAAAAGTATTCTATGAAAAAGAAAAAATATGTGAACATGATATCTGAAGTGTCAAATGCAGGATAGGGGGTCTCATCGAGAGCCAGCCTACCATGATCATGAGGATGGAAGTGAAGTGGCATTCCCATTATGGCCACCACACCAGGGATATGGTCCAAAAGGTATATCAAATAAACGAACCTTGGAACAGGAGGTCTCATCATGAGCCGGCCTGCCCACGTTTCGTTCCTTCCTCGTGAATGGCATTATGGTTAACTGGTCACCAAGCCAGCATAATGGTCTACATTTTGACATAACAACATTCCTAAGTATACACAAAGGATCATGGTTCCAAGGGTGAAAAACAACTCTGCCAAGGTTATGGACACCTGTTGGCAGCAGAGTACTGTTAATGGTATTGAAGTCACCTTGCTTACACCAATGGGTAAGATACTAATACTCTTTTGTTTCTTATATCCTAGGAACTAATCATATGTCATTTCCCGATTTAAACATCGCATGAACATTTATCATTACCAATCATGGCAACGGAAGTGACCATGACCGCTTGAGATTTGGCAAGTACGATACATGCCCTATCCATCAACCTCAAATCATAACACAGCAGCCTCTTATATCATACGCGATCAATTCTCCGCCTCGATTTCGGTAATTCGTTGTCCTTTTCAACATAGCATAATTCCATATGCTGTTCCTTTCTGACTTGATTGCAGACCGGGTGCCGCTCCTTTCTTTGCCGGCTGGGACAGCCTATCACATTGCGGGGGGGGAGGTTAACCTCATCATTCCCTGTATTACGTGTCAATTCACCATTCGGAAAAACTAGTGTACGACGGTTTGGCATGGTTTAACGGCATGGCATTTTTATTTTTCACATAAGCTGCTTTCTGTTGCACTGTTGCATACTCTGTGTTTTCTTTCTCGAAACCTTGCGATTATCACCCTCTCTGTTTCAAACCGAAAACGTTTTTGCTGTTCCATTTAGAATTTACAGTGAAACCATGGGAGGAAGGGCAATTCGAAGTGAGCCTCAACAGCTGACGATCTCCGCTGCTGCCCGGGAGATCCTGGAAAGGGCAGGATGGTTGAATTATTTCAATCGCCTACAGGAGTCTAATGAAACAGTAGCGATGGAATTTTTGCAGAACCTACAGGATGATCACTCCACAGTAAGGGGGAAGCGGATAGCGGTCACTGATGACATAATTGCAGAAGTTTCAGGACTACCAGCCACCAGACCGGTATGGACATTAAAAAAGGAACGATTACAGAAGGTCATGGAAATTTTCCAAGACGAAGGCCAGAATTTGACAATTAAGGGAAAGGGAGTTCTGCCAGCAACCCTAGGAGAACCCTGGACGGAGCTAGCAAGAACAGTGCAGAGCTACATCACCTGCGAAGGAAGGAAAGACGTGGTAAGACCACAACATCTTAAACTTTTAGCTGTTTTAAAGCAGAAATGCTCTGTAAATTTACCGGCACTCCTGAACTCATTACTGCATGATGCTGCACAAAGTATAAAAAAGGCACAGCACGTAGAGTCAGTCGTTAGTCACCATGGGTTGATACGACTAGTTGTTAGTTATGGTCTTACCCAGCAGTAGAGCAGCTGGGAAGAGCTGATTGCAATGATTGAGGGGGGATTGACAGCGCCATCCCCAAAACGCAGAGAACATGTTGCTAGTACATCAGAACAACCAGAGACACACCAAGAATCGGCAAAGCGCAAGCATGCCATTGATCCACCCGAGCAACCGGAGGAACCCAGGAAATCAGCTCGGTTAGCTCAGATGAGAGGAAGCATAGATAAGCCCATAAAATCAGCCCGGTTAGCTCGGATACGAGGAAGGCTGGAAAAGCTCCAGGAAAGCGCCAGCCAACCAGTGATAATTGAGGACGAGCAATCCGAAGAAGAGACAGAAGCAGAAGCTGAACAGGAGGAGGAAATAGAACAGCAGGGAGGTAGCCCATTACAAGACCTACTGGGAGAAGATGACTTGGCCGCAATCCTAGCCAATATGAGCAAGTATGGCCAACCTTCTAGTTCAGAGGACCCACACGAAAAACCCCAAGAAGAAGACATGCCTGTTCATGAGGAAGAGGAGGAAAATACTGAACGGGAACAATCTGTTCCCAGGTCACAAGAGGAAATTTTAGAGGAAGTAGGAGCAGAAACAACAGTTGCTCAGGAAGAGACAGAACCAGTCGAGGTTCCTATCCCAGAACAGCCAGAGCAGAACAGTGAGGAAGAGCCCCAAGAGGAAGATTTAGAAACCAGTCATGATCCAGACCGCAGCAGACAGCCTGCTGTTCCTTCTAGTGAAACGCTGGAAATTAAGAAGTTGCGAAGGGAACGGCAGAAGTTGTTGAATACGATAACCCAGCTCAGACAACAAATTAGGATTCTGAAAAAGAACCAGAAGGTCAAAAGGAAAAAGAAGGCCAACAAACGGCCTGCTGTCCAAAACCCTACTGAGGATCCAGCTGCCATTCCAAATGATGCTGAGGAACAGACGGATGTTCGTGTTAAAACAGAGAAGGATGATATAGGGACCAGTGACAAGAAAATTCAGACGGAGGCACCACCCTCAGGGGTAATAAGGGTTCTGAACTCCAAACAACATAATAAGAAAGTTCAGGTAAAACTCCCGGCCTCTACTGACCTATGGAAAAAAGATCCGAAGACAAAAACCTTGCATAAGATGATGAAGCAAGCACAACAAGAAGCCGAACAACTTAAAGAGCAAACGGTTCCCCGAGAAAAATATGAAGAATTACAGCAGCAACTAGAGGACGTCAATCAATCCAAAAGCCAGGCTTTTGAAGGGTGGAAAAAGGAACAAGAGGAAGTTGCACAGGTAACCCGTAGACTAGATACTGTTATCAAACAGATGAATACCTTGTGTTCTTTATACAATGATGTTTTAGCATGTAGGGCCCCTGCTAAAAACTATGCTCTGTTTTTATTAGAACGGTATTTACAATTAAAAATAAAAGCTGTTAAAGCAGGCGCCCCTATACAAATCAACACTTTCAATGACTTTATAGACTGCTGTAAACATTATGGAGTGAAAGTCCAGAGATTGTTGTGTGAACTTTATTTGCATGACC
Source organism: Pinus albicaulis (assembly GCA_034641835.2). Lineage (NCBI taxonomy): Eukaryota > Viridiplantae > Streptophyta > Pinopsida > Pinales > Pinaceae > Pinus > Pinus albicaulis. The sequence continues at coordinate 362,194,416 of CM076578.1, forward strand.
TTGTGCTAAATCAGGAGACTGAGTTAAACCCTGGCCCTTTCATTGGGGACATCCAATTCCAAATATTCATTTCATTCGGGGTTAATCAGATTAAGTGGCTCAAAGCCTATGATACTTTCCAGAGTCAGGAACATGGTCTAGATTTACGGGTAAGGGCTGATCCTAGGGACCCAGTACAGTTGTGGAGAGCTCATAGAATCCTCATAAAGGCTCCGGGTGTCAGTGAAACATTAGGACCCATGCACGAGGCACTCATTCGAGAGGGTTTAGAATATTTTCTTTCCATCAAAGACTTGGCCATTAATGCAGCCAAATTTCGGTACCGAATCTCTGATCCAAACATCCAGCTCAGAGAACCATTTAAGTATGATAATTTTGAGTTAGCTGCCAACCGTTTGAACCTCTATGGTGAAAGTATTTTGAAAGCAGGGTCATCCTGGTTAGGATATAGATTTCTCACTCCAATTATTTGGCACCCTGCACCCGGATACCAGGCCTTGTATGAAATGCCTGAGGGACAAACAAGTCAGCTCTTTGACTATCTAATCACTCATCATGGTTGTAGGCCTCCGAATGAGACTCCTTCTCCAGCATATTCTCTCACTGCCTTGCATGTCAACTACAATGTTTTCATGAGGACATGAAACAAGGTAAGCAGGGGGGTGTGTGGAGTCCTAAAAAGGTATGTTTTTGATGATTATTTCAGTGGCTTTTTAATGGAATTTGTGAACCTTTTTGTATCATGAATTTGGAAAGTAATAAGGAACTATAACAAAACATGTGAGAATTGATATGCAAGACTTAGCCACTGATAATGGTTATTTTATGTACAGGAAAAGGCGAAAACGAGGAATTGCCGTTCCAAAGGAAAGGAAAAAGTCGAGATAACTGCTGTCCCTCTGAATGAGAACCGAACGCAAACAAGGATAAACAGATCAAAGCAAATCGGCCCGGAAAAGGAGGTGAAGACACCAGCTCAGCGCAGAAGAAAAGACAGGATGAAGAGTTAACAGTTTGGCGAATCCTCTGCTTCTTTCTTATCTGAGGGATCGTCGCTTTTATTTTTATCTGTTACGCAGATATCCCGCCACGCTTTTTATAAAGGGACAAAAGACCGTTAGCTATAGATAGAATACGCCATGTAATTGTAAGACATCAGCTTGATTATTAAGCTTCATTAGTTCCGTTCAATGTATTTTTGACCATGCATTAACAAAAGCTTGGTGATTATTTTATCTCCAAGGTCGATTAATAACTTCAAGGGCTATCTCGAGGCTAAGGGTCTATAGAAGGACAATTTCCGCTTCTCGTATCATTACGACTTACTTCGTATTTGTTTACTATTGTTATTTGATAATTTGATATGCTTTATAAGTTCATATTACATGCTCTGTTAAAGATTGAATCATTAAGGTTTTTACAGATAGAATCGTGTGTTGACTCCGCATCAAGTTATTAATCCTTTCAAGAGTTAATTGCATGTTCTTACTGTTTTGTTACAGAGATGTTATACTAAACGTTCGTGTTGTGTGCATTTCTCATTTATCAGTACTGTTCCATAATTCATTAATAGTTATTGTTGTTCCATTAGTGTGATTTGTGTGAATTGCCTTTAGAGTGAAAGAATGTTATTTGATTGCAAAGAGTGCATTTGAGTTAATAGATTAAGTTTGGTTACAACCCGCGGGACTTAGTTATTCAATTGCTGTTCCATTTTAGATTTGTTGTTCTATTCCAGAATTGCTGTTCAATCCTTTATTTGCTTTGTTGTTCCATTTACTTGCATTTGTTGTTTTGGCGTGAGAGATGATCTAAGGCTGTAGCGAGCATTGGCAGTCACTGTCTAGCTCCCAGGCTCGTGGTCTATGCTCTAGTTTCCTTTCCATCAGTTTCCGAAGGGATGGGTTATCACTGCCGAACCCTTGACTGATAAGCTGTTGAGTTTTCTGAGTGTGTGATTTATTTTTTGAAGTAATTTAGTTACAGACAAGCATCCGTTTACTCTTGTATTTCTTAGGCACTGTACTACTAGCATTACTCTGACAAATGATAGCCTCAGATTGAGTCACTCTTTGTAATAACAAAACGCTCCCGGATTGACATATTAATGTGAGGTAATTAGAGGTGAAAGAGACCCTATTTATAGCTCTACAACTAACAATTGGTTAATTCCACACGGTTTTCATCATTTATCACATACATATATTCCCGCATATCCACTACGCCTAGTGCACTTGTGGCTTCTTTTTTCAGCTTTTTTTTTTCCTATTTTCATGTGGTTTTTCACCTATAAAACCCTAAAACATTAAAATTTCTAACTTCCACGTGTTTCTGGCCCTATTGCGCAGGTGATAGACATCAGCCGCAACTGAGACGACAACTTTTCCGGAAATCTGCCGCCGGGACATCCGGAGCTTGAGGTCGCACTTTTCAGCCCAAAAACTATGACCTGGACCTCCAGGTCACACTTTTCAGCCCATTTTCTGCAACCTACATAGAAAACAGGTTAGAACCTGCGACCTAGCAATTTTTCTGCTGTTTTTCTGCAATTTTTTTGGGTTTTCCTGAAGCTTCTGTCAGGGTTTTCTAGCCTCTATCTCAGCCCGTTTCGACCTGTTTTTGATATTTTTTTGTCATCTAAGTGGGAACATAAAAAATTTGTGTGTTTCCGCATTCTCCACTTTATGGAAGAGCTTTTATCCGTTTCAGTTCCGTTTTCGCAGTTTCAGTACTTCCAGATTCGATTCCTCCTCTTCGACCTCACCGCCTCTTCTCCCTCTCAAAATCACCCTCCCGAAGATTTTTCTCGATCTACCTTTAGGCCCCTCCTGCTCCCCTTTCACTTTTCTTCGATTTCCTCCTTTTTTCCACCACTTATATCATTGGCCGTGATCCGCACCTCTTTTCAAGAGATTTTCCTTTAGATCCCTATCCCTTTCGACCCTAGATCTATTGGTCTTTTTTATGTGTTTTGACTAGATTTTTTCCCTTTTTTAGATTAGTTTTGAGAGACCCGCCTTCTTGGGTTGGATCGATGCACTAGTAGCTGTTAATTTTCTGTTATTTCAGCATTATATACTGTTTTTTACAGCATTATTTTCAGTTACGCAGCACACTTTTTCTCTTGATCTCAAAACGAAAAGGGTTTAAAAATTAAAATTAACGCACGCCACACACTCACCCTAAGCGAAGAAGAGCCCTGTTTACACCTCCAGGCAAAGAATTTAAAATCAATTGACACTGCACCTTTCTGCCCTTGTTTTGACTTGATTCTGCACCTCCCTGCCTTTGTCGGTCATTCTTCTTCCCCTCGTGCCGTGTTTGTGTTGTCACCATTGCGCCCCCAAAGCACACATCCCTGAGACTTCTTGGCCTTCACCCTCAGTTTCTGATCGGTCGACCTACTCCTTCCCACCGTCGTCGAGTTAGTCCTCCTCCGAGTCCACACTCCGACTCCTCTTCTGATTCATTGGGTTCTCCTTTTACTTCTGGTTCTCCCCCTGTCACCTTCACTATGTCTGGTCCAGGGCCTAACGCTAGCGGTAATCCCGGCCCTAATGCCGGGACTACTACTAGCGGAACCACCACAGGAACTACCTCGGCTGCACCTTTGCTCCCTTACATGGCAGGCCTCAGCCTCCCCGATCTCAATCAGTTGACCAATGACCCTATCTGCCACGATGTTGGTTGGCCTGCTATGCCAACCAAGCTCCCCTCCGACATCCCTAAGTTCGAAGGCCTTGCTGGAGAAGATCCAACCAACCATGTCCAATCTTTCCACATGTGGTGTTCCTCCAATTCCATTACCGATGATTCCATCCATCTTCGGTTGTTCCAATGCACGCTTACGGGCGAAGCTTCTAAATGGTATGTTGACCAAGCCACCTCTTCCCATACCACCTTTGCGACCATTGCCCAAGCCTTTTTATCCTATTTCCAGCTCCCTCTCCGATACGATACTGGTACAGAGCTTTTGACTTCTTTCAAGCAAACCTCTTCGACGCGCCTTTCCACTCATGTCCAGGAATGGAAAAGAAGACGGAGCTTATGTCGAGCTCCCCCCTTCGAGGATCATGTTTATATGGACTGGTTCCTTCGCACTCTCTTACCTCCCATTGGCAAAGATGTCGCCTCCCATTTCCCTCAAACCGAAGAAGTCTCCCTCCAAGTAGCCTTGAAATATGACTCGATCTACGCTCAGTCTGGTTATGTTTATACCATCCTTCCTGACCTCCCCAGGACCGGTGGTGCTAACACCCCGGGGGCATCTCATTCCAACGATGGTATCGTTGGAGCCCTCTCTCATCCGTATGCTCAACCTCCTATGGGCTGTGGTCTCCCTCTGGGAGGGGCCAACACCTCTAGCACTTTTCCCCCTCCAGGCAGCATGTATCCAGGATATAGCATGCCTCATCCTTTTGCACAACCTCCTGCTTACCTCAATGTTGCCCAACCTAACCATTATCCTTATCCGCAGCCTGGTGCGCCAGCTCCTCCAGCATATGCGTTTCCACCTCCGTTGCCTCCTCCACCCCCGCAACAGCACCTACAGCCCCCTCCAGGGCAAGTATTTGCACAGCAGGGCGCGACTAATCCCCCTTCTTCTCAAAGAAGGTGGAGAGGCAATCCAAATCAATATGCCCCTGGTACTCGTGGACCCAATCCTCAAGGTATTGACCCTAACACTGCTAACCAGCAACAGGGCACTCAGCCCAAGCCGGACAGGCCTCTTTGCACAAATAAGCCTTGTTCGTGTTGCGGTGTTTATGGTCATTACACCCATGATTGTCCCCTCTTACCACAGATGCGGCAGATGTGGGAGTCTCAAGCCACATTGCGAGGACAACATGCCTCCCCTCATGCTCCCCCTAATGTGACCACTACTCAACCAGCTGTGTTTACTGATCCTTACCCTCAGCAAGGATTCGTGGCTACCCAACCACCTGACGGACAGGTCGCCACTCAACCTTCCCCTTCTGGTTCCTCCGATTACCAGATCCTCATGATGAACTCTGATCCATCCCCAACCGTCGACCTTCACCTTCAAACTCGGTCTCGCCAGTACCCCAAGCCTCCCGCTCAGTCTGCCCCCGAGTCCCCTTCTTCCGGTTCTACAGAGCCTCTTTCGACATCCAATGGTCCCTTACATATCCCTCAACCCAAATTTGAGGTCCATACCAAGATTCCTAAAGGACCGTTACGTCGAAATGCTGCTTCTGGTCGAGCTGCTCATTCGTATAGCATAGTAGATGATTTGGCGCAATCTCCTGCTGCCATTTCCACATTGGAACTCCTCCAATCGTGCCCTTCCCAAAATAAGGCTCTGCTATCTGCCGTGGGCGCTGTAGATCCTGCTGATGACCAAATGATTGTTTTCGACGCCCATCAATCAGAACATCCTCCTCTTCCTGCTTCCGTCGCCTTCCAAATCCCAGTCAAAATCCGAAATGCCAATGTTTCTCGGTGTATAATTGATGAGGGGGCATCCACCTGTGTGATGTCCGCTTCGGTTTGGAAGCAACTCGGATCTCCTGAGTTGGCCCCTTCCATGATCACCCTTCGAGCGTGGGACGACCACGTCTCCCAGCCCATTGGCCTTTTTCGTAATTGTCCTATCACCCTTACCGGTAAGACTATTTTCGTTGATGTCGAAGTCATCGATGCCCCTCTAGACTACAACATTCTATTGGGGTGAAGCTACACCTATGCCATGTCTGCTGTCCCATCTGCGGTTTTTCACAAGATGTCTTTTCCTTACAATGGAAATATAGTCACCATCGACCAGTTGACTTATCATGAGCCACCGTCTCAGACCTCCCCGGAGACGACCATCTCTTCTGTAACCAATAAGCAAACCATCGATTCCTTGACCAGTGTCTCCCCCGGCGTCTACAAAGACTCCTCCTTGCTTGGAACCTTCCCTGGTCTCCCTCTTCCTCATATCTTTGATCCCATCTTATCGAATGTTTGCATGATGCAATCGTCTCGGGATGCCCTTAAGCGACCCGCTTTGGCTAGTCAGCAACCTCAGACTCACCCTTGCCCACCGCAACCCGCTCCTAGTCATTCATCTCAGCCAGCCGGACCTCCTCCTTCTAGCCCTTCTCCTACAGCTGGTATCCCTGAACCCCCCTATCCTTCTGGATCAGTTCCTCCCGGCCTTAACCACCTTGGATCCGTTCCGCTCGGCCATTACCCCTCCGGTCAGATATCGTTCTTCATTCCCCCCCATGGAGTGTACTCGGTACCTGTTATGGCTACCCTCTCTCTTCCCAACCTGACCCTGGGTATACCTGTCTGGTACCTTGACCCTCCAGCCACTACCCCACCCGGTCACCCCAAACCCTATCTTTCTTTGACACCGGTTCAACCGGTCCCCCTCGCTTCCTCCGTTGCCACCATGCCCCCCGCACCTCCCCAAGACCCTACCCCTGTGGTGACAGCTCCAGGAAAGAAAGGCAAAGCTCGCAAGGGGGCAACCAATCAGGACCAAGCCACCCCGCCGAACCTTACCCCTCCTTGACCGCCAAAGCGCGCTATCCAGTGCGCTTTGTGCAATATTGTCGGTCACGCCACCCATACGTGTCCTGAATTTCCGCACCTCAAGATCCTGGTCAACGAGACGTTTCCCGAATCTGATATCCCCGAAGTCTACGTCACTATCCCGGATTCTATCCCAAAACTCAAAACCTTGTGCACAAATCACCCTTGTGCTTTGTGCGATTTCCATGGCCATTACACCCACCTCTGTCCCCGCCTTGACGAGTATCGTTCCTCCTTAGACACATACCGCCAATTCAAGGCTCCGCATGACAAGCTCCCTTCTCACTTGTTTTCGAGTTCTACTTCGATAGGACTGGAGGATCTTCCTACTCCCATTCACATTTCTCCCCCCGTGGTCAACACGACGAAGCCTTCCACCACCATCTTCTACCTATCGTCCGCCTCAAGAGATGATTCACCTAACCTCCTACCTGCGGACACTCTCGGCTCCTCCCCTGTAGACCTTGGCTCTGCTAACATTGCGCATATGAGCCCTTCTCCACAAGAGGACCAGTCAGGCATTACTACATCATCGGGTGATCCTCCTTCCTCCAGTCTTCCAATCTTCCAGTCCAGTGAAGACATTATGGAAGCCATGACCAACCCTGACTTTCCGTGGGATGATATGCACCATCGCGCATACTTCCTCCCACAACAGTCCCATAACCAATATGTTGTGGAAACTAAAGACTTCATTCCTAATGCAGTCGATTGGTTCAAAAATCCCATCTCTGCACCTGATGCTTTCGAAGAAGGAAACATGGCCAATATCTCTCCTACCATTAAAATTGACATTTCGGTCAAACCAGGAATCGAATAATATATCACCTTGGGCGCCCACTGCACCCCGGAAGAAATTGAAGCTTACACTAAGATTTTCAAATAATTTCGCAATATTTTCACCTGGTCCTATTCTGAAATGCCCGGACTCGATCCCACCATTATCGAACATCATATCGACACATGGCCTGACGCCAACCCAGTCCGTCAAAAGTTGAGACCCATTAATCCTTCTAGACGTGATTCTATCAAAGCCGAAATCGATAAGCTTAAGCAGGTGGGTTTCATTTATCCCATTGAATATACCAATTGGGTGTCCAACCCAGTTCCCATCCTCAAGAAACAAGGCACCATCCGTGTCTGCACGGACTTTCGCAACTTGAACAAAGCTTGTCCCAAAGACAACTTCCCCACACCATTTATTGACCAAATCATTGATGATTGTGCGGGGCATGAGGTTCTATCCTTTATGGATGGTTTCTCCGGATATTACCAAATCGTCATCCATCCTGCTGATCAACTTAAAACCGCGTTCATCAGTCCATGGGGAACTTTCGCTTACCGGGTCATGCCATTCGGCCTTAAAAACGCCGGCGCCACTTTTCAATGGGCCATGTCTTATTGTTTCCATGACTTAGCTCATATTATCCTTGCCTATTTGGATCGTACCTCACTGCGCGTTCTAAGCATCTGCGTACCATCTTTCTCCGATGTCGAAAGTATAATATCCGCCTTAATCCGTTGAAATGCGTCTTCTGCGTTCCCGTCGGCCGTCTCCTCGGCTTCATAGTGTCTAAGGACGATATCACTCTTGGCCCTTCGAAAGTTCAAGCCATTCTTGAACTTCCCATTCTGCGTACCTTACGCCAACTACAAAGTCTCCAAGGCAAAGCTAATTTTCTTTGACGGTTCGTTCCTGACTATGCCACCACCGCACATGGGTTCCTTAGACTCCTCCGATCTAACATCCCATTTGTATGGGATACCTATGCTCATGGGTCTTTCGATGCCCTCAAGCAGGCTCTCACATCCGCTCCCTTGATCCGCCCTCCCGACTTTGATAGGGACTTTATCCTGTACATCTCCGCTTCCACCTATTCGGTCGCTGGAGTTCTTATCCAGGAAGATGACAACGGTATCGAGCATGTGATCTACTACATCAGTAAGAACCTCGTAGGACCCCCTGTTTCCTACTCACACGAAGAAAAAATAGCGCTGGCTATCGTGTTCTCGGTCCAAAAACTTCGTCATTACATCCTCATGCGTTCCACCAAGGTTGTGACTAATTCCAACCCCATGGCTTTCCTATTGAGTCGCCGCATCCTCACTGGGAAGTACGCCCGTTGGGTCGTCATCCTTCAGGAATTCAACCTCAAATTTGTCACACCAAAAAGTAAGAAAGGTTTAGCCCTCGCTGAACTCATTTCTGAATTACCTACTGGAACGCAGGATCCCCCCGTTAATGATGATTTTCCTGATGAGCACTTATTCACCATTACTTCGGACGATCCTTGGTACGGCGATATCCTCACTTACTTGTGAACCCAAAAGTTCGCCCTTCACCTTGATCGTGACGCTCGACGACGTATCCGACACCAGGCCCCCCGCTACCTTCTTATCGGTGATGACCTCTATCGCCGTGGTATAGATACTGTCCTTCGTCGTTGTCTCACACACGCTGAAGCTGAACAGGTCCTCAATGCCTGCCATAGCAGCGCTTGTGGTGGCCACCTCTTTGGCCTTGCTACTGCTCAGAAATTCATGCGCGCTGGGTATTTTTGGCCTTCCCTCTTCAGCGATTGCATTGAGGCAGTCAAACACTACTCCAACTGCCAACATTTCGCCCCTAAGGCGCGAGCTCCACCAGCTCCCCTCCATCCTGTCGTCACAACTGGTCCCTTTTGTAAATGGGCCATCGACTTTATGGAGTGTCACACGCCATCCGCTGGTAACCATAAATATATCATCTTGGCGGTTGACTATTTCACAAAATGGGCCGAGGATATGCCAACATTTAACAACACGGCAGCTACCGCAGCCCTCTTTTTCTTTAATCACGTTATCGCTCGATTCGGAGTTCCGAAACAATTGGTCTCTGACCACGGCTGACATTTTGAAGATGAGATATGGCGTGAGCTATCCTCACTATTGGGTTTTGAGCACCAATATTCCTCCTCCTATTACCCCCAAGGTAATGGCCATGTTGAAGCAGTCAACAAAATCCTCAAGACCATGCTTCAACGAACGGTGAATAAGCACAAAAACAACTAGCATCTTATGCTCTTCCCTGCTTTATGGGCCTATCGAACTTCTGTTAAAACCACCACCGGGTTTACTCTTTTCCACCTCGTTTTTGGAGAGGAGGCGGTCTTACCAATCGAGTGTGAAATCCCTTCCTTGCATCTGGCCGTTGAACTCCTCCCTGACACCCAACCTCTAGAACAAGGACTTATCATGCTTGAGCGCGCCTTCGAAGACCGTCGCGTTGCATTACAAACCATGGAAGCAGCCAAGAAACGCACCAAAGCTCAGTATGACAGAAAATTCCAGCCTCGTACTTTTCACGAAGGTGACCTTGTTCTAGTATATGACCAGGCCCATGATGTCCTTGGTCATGGGAAGTTCGACTCATTATGGCTAGGCCCTTACATCATTAGTAAGGATCTCGGTAAGGGAGCATACCTCTTAGAGGACTTCGAAGGCAATCCCCTTCCTAATCCTTGCAATGCACTCTATCTTAAGAAATATTACCCTTAGCATTTCCCTTCTGAAATCCATGTTTTATTTTCTTTTAGATAGCTAGCATATTTTTCATTTTCATACTTTGACACTTCACCAGGACACATTTTGTCCCTGAAGGGTCCCTTCACCTACCCCCAAAATCGAATTTCCTCACTTACAACACCTGTACTTGGGGCACCACTTTGCCCTCGTACTTGTCTTTGTTCGTGTCGATTTTTTTCATGAGATATCATTTTGTAATCATGCTTTTTGGGTCCCCCATGGGCTCTTTTCTGTGTGGCAGCACCATCGAGTCTCCCTTGTTTAGAGCATCAAAGTTGAGTCATCATCGCATTCATGGAGTCTATCCCGAGTCCCTTTGTACCCCGTTATAGTCCTCCATCCTTCTTTCCTTGATCCCTCTCTTGTGTCGCACGTTATGGCTTTCAGTCCCACTGTCCCCTATCCCTCATGATATTGTGTCAGTCGCTGCCATGTCATTCATGCCCTTTATGCTCTAACAAGGGAAGTTGTCCATTCGCTACTCAGTCCCCTCCATTTCGTCATCATCATTGGTATCAGTCTATCCGTCACTCGACTATCTTCTCTCGTGCCTTAGTTGAGGATCTCTCATTGCCTCACCTATGGCGGACCTCCTTCTGTCGACATCAGCTCATTTATTCCAGAAGAGCGGTCTAGAGGGCGGTGCACCTTGGTTCCAGCTTCCACTCTTGTTCGAGGCCTCGGATCAGGCAAAGGGCTCTCTCATTACCCTTTGACTTGATTTTTTCTCAGCTCCAGCTCCTTTCAGCATGATCGAGATCCGTACACTTGATGGGTCAGTGATGCAGCAGTAGCTCTTGGTGATTCCCGGGTGTGTGTGAGATGTCTCAGCCCTCATGAGGGGGTGGCCCTGCAGGTAGCCCCCCACATGCCCGGATGACCTCTTCATTACAACCTTTGATGCAGCTCCATATATTTGATGATATCGGCCTTAGCCGCTTGCAGCACCTCTTTGATTTGCATGTATCTTTTGCGAGCCCTCCCCCATTTTCAGGGGGCATTTGGGTTGTATTTGTATCTCATGTACTCAGATATTATTGTATAAGTCCTGGCTGTTATCCCAGGCACAACATTTATGTGGGATCCCTCATTGTATTTCTATCTGGCTCATGTTTATGACGGTTGTACTTTATGGTTCGGTCCCTTGTTTACTGGACACACTATTATTTTGTACTTTTTCTCGGCGGGCATAGGTATGCCTCCCCCGCCGCCTTTAGCACAGGTACCCTCTCATAAAAAGAGACTTGTTGCACCTGTAAGTCTCGTCTCCTCAGGGTCTAGTTCTTCAGCACATTAGTCTACCTTACATTTCTCTCTCTGACTTCCCTTTTGTTGTATGGTGATTGAGTTCTTACAACGTACTTCGGTCATACGATTTGCTCCTAACACTCGCACGCTGGGGGGCAATCCGTTACACCATTTTTTGGTCATCTAACCCACTATCATTAGACGGCCCAAGTACACCATGTAAGACCAATTTTACCCTAAGTAAAGTTGCCTTCACTATGTAAAATAACTTAATAAAACACATTTATTAGGTTGTTTATGGTCTAAACAGGAAACCCCAAAAGGAAATATTAAACAAACCTATATTTTTTTGATTTTCCTGGTCATGTTTAACCAAAAACAAAGAAATTAATTAGATAAATCTTTATTTATCTTATTATTTTCTAGGAATAATTATTTAAACCTTATTTAAATAATATTCCTTGTTAAATATGACTAAATCACCCATAAATAATTAAATAAATCATTATTTTTTTTATTATCTTTTAACCACCTCCTTAAAATGATAAATAAATCATTTATTTATTTATTATTCACAAATAAAGGGATTTGACCCAAGTCAAATACTTTTTCCCTACAACAAATATAATAAAATATTCCATAAAAGGTGGATCTAGATTTGGTTAATGTTATTTTAATCATGCACCAAGATCTAGAATGACCCAATATTTTGTTATAAATAGGAGGGTTTTTCCTACCATTCTTCACCTTTTGTTGCCTATTAGATAACTTTGGATCTAAACTCTTGGTCTGACTTTGAGCCATTATCATTGTCATATTTTCCATTATTTGCTGTGTGAGCTCCCTTTGAGTTCTATCTTTGTCTGGGTTTTCTACACCAACAGGAGAGAGAAATGCTAGATCTAAAGTGCTGAGGACTTCCAAGAACCCATCCCATTGAGGAGAATTGGAAACATCTTCTTGTTTTCCTCCCAAGTGCCCTTAATACAAAAAATTCTTTCAAAAATTGTTCTTGTCTTGTCTATTGGATATATGGAGCAAACCCTTATTTTTACTGCTTAATGTCTTTCTATGCATAGATCTGGTTTTTGCAGCTCTTGTCTTGATCAACTAACTACAGATCTGAAGATATTGGCAGCCATATTTGATGTTAGGGCTATTAGTTATGCGTAGCTAAAGTGGTCTTTTTCATACACTTTGACAAAGGATTCATACTAACACATACATCCATGCAACATCACATATCCAATAAGGCACTTTACCCTATGAAAGATATAGATATCAATGTTATATAACAATTATTTAACCCAATATTTTATAGAATGTAATCAAATATATTAGAAAAAAACTGAAAAAAAATAAAATAAAAATAAATAAATAAATAAAATAAAATAAAATAAAAATTCTTTTAGAAAGTAAATGCAACTAGGCTAACTTTTCAAAACAAAAAACTATATGCCAACAAGAAACCAAGCACAAATATTCAGTTGCAAGAACCAAACTGATAGCCAACAACTCAATAACCAAGGAAATCACAGTAGGGGTGAGATAGCTAGGTTTTCACTGAGTAACACTGCCTAGCAAAGGGTACAATATGTTAATAGATGGACTAACGCACTATTATCAAGAAAGGATTGCATTATAACGCTCTGGAATACACATAGGGGGCACGTTATAGAGGCTAAATTGTAAAATATGGTCAAATAAGGCCTGTTTTGAAAAATGTGAGCAATTGAGATGGTTCTAGAGCACACCAAATGGTTCGAAAGGGATGTGAGCAGAATGAGAAGTGATAGAGGGAAAGAACCAAGAGTTCGGAATGAAAAAACTAGGAATTAAGGAATAGTCCCCAGTGGATTCTCCAGTTATGCTTAGGGGTAAAATGCACAAGTGGTAGCTAGAGTAAGATCCCTCTCGAGCCTTCCTGGGACCCAAGGCAGACAGTCATATTAGTTGCAACATTCACGAAGACAATATATGCATGTTCATAAAAGTATTTGATTGACAATATGAAATAGAGAAGGATTACCTCAATGTGTAGTGCCAATTTGTTGGAGAGATCAATGCAATGTGGTGGAAGTCTGCCTCACCAACTCCAAGTCTGAATCCTGGAAGCAAACAACAAAACTAGTAATACTCATAATGTTATCACAATAAACAATCAAAGACAAGCATATAATCAAACATGAAACAATACAAGTCTAAGCCACTTATAACATGTATCTTTAACAAATAAATCAATAAATGTAATAACAAGATAGAAAGTGGACAAAATAGAGGTAGTTCTATTATATTGAATGAAGGAAGGTTAGAACCATTGGTTTGGTCAAGCCTCCCTCATTCCTTCGACTCCAAGCTCTCTCTCCTCAATATCCTAGTGTGATAATTCTTAGGAAGATAGTACTCAACGAATGATGCTAACCATGAAACCTCACACTAACAAAATTTCTCTACTCACACAATCAACCTTTCAACCTTTGACAATGAGCCCTTGCCTCCAATTTATAAGAGTTTGGGAGGATCAAACATGCCATTATTCTCCATTAGTTTGATTAGGGAAAAATCCATGATGTTTCCTTAATTTTCTAGCTTTTTCCCTATTTGGATGCTTAGTTAGGTTTAGAAATGTCCAATCAGAGGCTTGCATCACAGGATGTGTAATATTCCCAAATGGGAAAATCAGCAATAAAGGCACCAAAAACACATTTTCTAGAAAATTATGTTATAACAGTCAAGATCATCCCATGGATCCATTAGTTTAAACATTATAGCAACCAAATATATAAGGAGATCAGAAACAAATCATTATAGCCTAGATAAATAGGCCTCCTAAGCCCAAAACAACCTAAAAACACTGCAACCACATGACTACTGCAAGACAGAAATACTGAAGCAAGTGACAGCACAGTTTACTGAGGGTTTATACTAAAAAATAGATAGAAAAAATAGATCTGTTGATATATTAATCAATAGAGCTTAAAAATTGAGATCTAGTCTCTTTTACACAAATCCAAGATGACTCCGCAAGGGTTTCTTGATAGACATGAGTTATAAGAAGTATATACTATAGATCTATGGCTGAATCATGCAGTATGGCTGAAGCACTGTATAAATAGGGCTGATAATAAAAATAAATGGTTGTAGCTCATCCTACTAGCTTTCCAAGAAAAATGTTGACCCTCCCCCCTGGGAAACTAGCTCATAAAACAGGGATTTTAACCCTCCCACTGCAACACCATGAAAAATAACGCAGTTTCTATAAGGGACTATGTTGTGGCTATAGGTGACTACTTTTTCCAATGCTGGATAGTGAGAATGATTCCCAAAATGCTCCTCTTATATTTCTTCAACAATTCCTCTAAGGAAGAGTGGGGAATTCCTGCATGAGAAAACCCTTGTGCTAAACAGTACAACAAACTTAGCTAAATAGCTGAAGCATGCAATAAATCTAAACAGAATCAATCATAAAATCATATTCTCTGATCCTCACCATAGGATTCCATCCCCTCCATTATATAATTGATGAGCTTCCTCACCATGGGTCCCACCCATTTATGAGGTTACTTCCATGCAAAGACTACTCCTTCAAAATTCCACTGTCTCCATGTTGAGGAGGTAAATCCCCTCTGCGGACAGAGGCAATCCCTACTAGCCCAGCAGGGGTCTAGCAACAATCAAACAATGTTATGACGCAAGCTCCTAGTTACGAATGGAAAGACTAGGAATAGAAGCCTACCTGGATTCCAACGCTATAACCTGAAGAAGAAGCGTCCCCGTTCTTCAGCCCCGGCAGATCACAATCCCTCCACGATCTCCGCGGATGAACACCTGCACATGGAAGAAACGAACAGATACAAGCATAGAAACCAGCATACGTAACTAAACATCAGTCAGAAAGGACGTTACTCACATTAACATGATGGAAAACAGAGTGGAACCATAATCATAATCATCTATTAAATAATGAACGAAGAAAGATTACAACCAAGTTCTGACGTCGCGGTCTCCTTCAGACGGGTCTCCGGTCATCCACGTCTCGCAAAGCTCGCCAAGGAAAGGGAAAACCTCTCCGGAGTCTCTCGACAATGGTCTCCTTACTTGAGTCGGCCTTAAGGGAAAGAGAGGATTCTTTACAGCACAAAGGCTCTTGGGAATATGGAGATACAAAGCTTAGGCACTTCGAGACTAAAATAAAGCTGAAGGCCCCGGCCTTTCGGCCTTTCGGCCTTTCATCAATGGATGAAGGCTGTCTCTGTTTATGGGGAGAGGAGGAGGGTTGGGATCCCTACAATAGTGGAAGGAGGTATCCTTTGGGAGGTTCCCCAAAAGGTGGAAACAGAGGCCAAAGGAGGAAGGTCGTGGTTATTCGGCGAAACCCTCCTGATGACTCGTCCCCATAGTTACGTAATAGAAACTTCGCCTCTTTTTTTAAAAAACTTTCCAAAAGCAGATTGGCGCGGGTGCTTAACTGGGACAGAGCGCCAATTGGCGTGGGCTCAGTGTTAATTTTCCTCATTGGCACGAGTACATAACGGGCTACCAGCGCCAAGGCAAAAACGAGTGTTTTTAGGGGTCTGCTCAGGAAATGATCAACAGAAGAAATGTTGTCCTCATGGAAAGGGATGCAATGATGGTATTTGCAAGGCATGACAACACATATTGGTCACACAAACGACTACACAATGGCGAGATTTGGGATTGCGAGGCGGTGACAAGTGCGCATGTGTGAGATGCCCCCCCCTAAGTATCGGGGCGGGGGGGTGAGTAACTTTACGAGAACATGTTCAACTGAAGGCCCGCCGTCGGAAAACCTGCGCAGAAAAAATACAACTGATATCTCAAGTACATGATGTATATGCGGTATGGGCGCAGCCATCCGAAACAGAGTACACTATAATCCGGATCCAGGGTATGGGCGCAGCCATCCAGCGAGGATCAAATAAATAGACTCAGGTATGGTCGCAGCCATCCAATTAATGAGTCATACACATAATGATAATAATCCACAATCGCAGCCTGGATTACAACAGACACAATCCAGGGTCTTGCGCTCCATCTCGACCCAAACAAAGTACAAGTTCGAGCATGTGAATATGTGAGCTGAAGTCGAACATGCGGGAACATCGTCTGATTACCAGCCAATGATGAAAGCTGTTAACAGACGCGAGAGAAACCACCAATAATGACAATGGTCCTCAAGGTACTAAGGTACAATCTACGGCGTGTGAATAAATGAGTTGACGTCAAACACCCGCAGAATCACTCGATTGGAGGTCAATGATGTAAACCTCACGTCGAATGCGACGAACCTGCCATTGAGGCATGCAGGCTCCAAGGTACCATAAGGAGTCTCTAGATCGGCTTCCTGGATAATGAGCTGAAGTCGACAGGAAGTGACCTTGATCGAAGGTGGGCCATAATGTTTCCCACATCATCGACACGAGACAGAGGAACATGATGTTTTTTGTGAATCAGGATCATATGAGAATCAGAGGAAGGTTGAAACGTGCAGAGGTCAACTTCTCTTGAACATATTGGCGGCACGACAGTGGATTTGGCAGTATTTGACATCAAAAGATTAGAGGTCATAGTGACGAGGCAAAGAGCAGATGAGAGGTCAAAAGGGATTATCCAAACCCATGGAGGCAAGTGAAGAACGAGATGAGATGTCCCCAACCCGACACGAATGCAAACAAGTGCCATGTTCAAGAGCGACATACTGCCGACACGACAATGATGCTGGTTCCATTTTCCCCACCATTTCGGTGAGTACCTCTTTATTTTTACACAAGCTTGAAGAGGATACCATATGCTTGTCATATAAGTCCGCCCTTCGGGCGAATCCATCCTAGTGCATTTAACGAGTCCTAGGAAGGAGAAACTCGGAGAACGTCATTTCGACGAAATCCAATGTCATCGGGGTTTAACGAGTCTGACAAAGGAAGAACTCGGCGTCTTTTCATGTTTAGAGAGTTTGAAAAGACAGCGGAAAAGAAAACTCCACAGGTCCCTTTTCGTAAATAGTTCCCCGGATCCGAAAAGGTAGAAAACAATATCCGGGAAAACCTCCTAGTCGCGATAGGCTAGGGTATTCCTTTTTCGTAATCAATCCATCCCAGCCCGAAAAAGGGTTAAACTTATACTGGGTGAATGTCGATTCGTGTCCATTTTAACGAGATTGAAACGACAAGGGCCTCGGAAATCTTTTCATGTTTAGAGAGTCAGAAAAGAGCTGAAAGAAGACTCCTCCTGAAGGAACGAGTGGTATAAAGGGTAGCAACTGGTTCCGGTAATGGTGGAACTGCTCAAAACAAATAAAGGTCAAGAGGCTGGCTAACAAGACCACTCATCGCAGCGGTTCCTCAGGAACAGGTAAAATAACCAAGTGAAGGCATATGATCGGCCAAGCAGATAGTGACGATGGAGTGAGAAAACCAAGGCTCATCTGGCAAAAACAGGCTGATAAAATGGCAATCACAAGGGGTAAAATGGGCATGGTTTCATTTTTACACAAGCTTGAAATCAGGAAACTCTGCTTGAAGTTGGTTTCATTTTTACACAAGCTTGAAACAAAGATAAACTATGCTTGAAACCGGTTTCATTTTTACACAAGCTTGAAACGGAAACAAACTTTGCTTGAAAAAGTTAAGCATGCCCCCAGCATGGTGACTCAATTCGAGGTACATGCCCCCCAAGCTTCAGCCCATATGAAAGGAAGATGGAGTGAAGGTTCAAATTACGAGATCAAAAGAAAGACTCGACTGGGATTTTACGAGATCGGATCAATGACTCGAATTGAACAGGAACATGTTTCATTGTTTTAACGAGGTTGACACATTAAAAGAACTATCCTCAGACACCTTGTTTCATTTTTTAAGGAGCTTGACACAAGACAAGGAACTATGCTCTAACAACCTTGTTTCATTTTTTTAAGGAGCTTGACACAAGAAAAGAACCATGCTCCAACAACCTTGTTTCATTTTTTAAGGAGCTTGACACAAGACAATGAACTGTGCTCCGACAACCTTGTTTCATTTTTTAAGGAGCTTGACACAAGACAATGAACTGTGCTCCGACAACCTTGTTTCATTTTTTAAGGAGATTGACACAAGACAATGAACTGTGCTCCGACAACCTTGTTATAATGAACAAGAAGTCATCGCTTCCAAGAGTTCCACTCCCGATGGAAGGAAAACATCCTGGAAGTCAGGACCCAATGCCCCCAGCACTTGATGCACAACGGCACCATCACTGAGCACAGGCACGGGGTAGGTAGCCACATAGTTGACCTGCGGTGAGGCAGATACAACGGGTGGATAGAAACCAGGAGGGGGTGATGGCGGGCCAGATGCCACATTAGGACCAAAGAACGAAAGCTGATCAATGGTCACGATCCTTCCTTCATGCGGAAAACAGGCCACACGAAAGAGGGAGGAGACGAGCGCTCCCATGGCATAGGTGTAATCGCGCCCCAGGAGCAGATTGAAATCCAAGGGGCCTGGAACGACCATCACGTCCATATGGACGGTTTTTCCTCCCAAAGTAATCGGTAACCTTGGAAGGATCCCCAACGGTTGACTCGTCCTTCTGTTAAAAGTCAACAGATTCTGCGTAACAGGCGCAAGCGGTGGCGAACCGAAAGCTTGCCAGGTAGTTGATGACAGAATACTAACAGACGCACCTTCGTCTATAATGGTGCTGGGTACAACCAGACCAAGAGCCTGTACTGTGATCTCGAAAGGCACATAAGACGGAAGGCGGTATCCTGCAAATCGACTCCAATCGAAGGAAGCGACCAAACTACTTGGAGGGGCTACCATCGAACCGAGATGGTCTTCCCCTGGTGTTACGGAAGAAGAAGGAGCATCCTCCACGACCTCCATCTCAAAGGGGAGGGGTATCCTCCAGGATCTCCATCACGGGAGGTGGAGGAGCAACTTCTTGAGGTATAGGGACAAGAGAATCTTTCTCCAAGTCCGAGGAATCTAAAGAAACAAGAAGAACCTGAGGGATGTGAGGTCCACTCTCAACGTAAAATACCTAGTGCACCGCAAACAGGGCCAGTTCAACCGATCCCACGACCAATGGTTGGTCGAGAACGGATTCCTGAATTCGAATTTCCGAGTGAGCGGGATTGACCAAGGATGATTCTTGACCAATCGTAGGATCAACTAGCGGAGGACTCAAAGAAAGCTGTTTGTAACCAGCCAGGAGGCATGGTGTAGAAACAGTTGAGTTGTCCAACACTCGCTTGGCTTCATCCATATAAGGACAAAGGTGAATGGCATGGTGCCCTTCACACAACCTACAGGGATTGGTAATCTTACCCTGCTTCTTAGGAGTTTTACCAACACTAGCTGAAGACGTGCCCCCAACCTGACTCTCGGAAGCCAAAGGCAACGGTGGACGTCCGCTGGACCATTCTTCAAGCACCTTGGGAATGCCAGGGCAGTCTCGAAGAATATGGTCTCCCGTGCACAACATGCAAGGGAACTTGACTTTCGGTGGAGGGTTGGAGGGTTTATCAAGAGGAGATTTCTCAGAGACAGTAGCTGTACATTTAGCCTCTGGCTTATCGGACTTCTTCTTCTTCTTCTTCTTGTGTCTGGTTACTCGAATCAGGACTTTCACCAGCGAAGTAGAGGGAGAATGACAGTGAAGGAGAGTCCACCTTAGAATCAACATGATGAAGGGCCTACTCCAGACTGATTGAACGAGCGAGACATGTACTATGACGAGAGGTTGAGAACAGCCGAACGAGCAACCCAACGGTTCCCGAGAGGACAACGTTGCCATATAAGGAGCACCAACATTTCCAAAAGGAGAAAAGGACCGGAGATTCCCCGCCGATTCCTTCGGATTTGGCGAACTCACGGAAAAGTTTCCATCGGCTTGATCTTGAGAACAACACCCTAAAAACTAACTTTAACGAGGAATATTTGGGCGGGTTAATTTTTAAAACATTGAAACAAAACTCTGCTGTTTCATATTTTAAGAGTCGAGAAACAAGAAAAAGGTGACTCTATCACTTTCAGATTGGAAACAAGCGTGAAAGGACAAGCGCTTGATGACCTTTTCAAATTTAAAGAGTCAGAAAAGATCGAAATGACTACTCAGGAATTCTAGAAAAAGGGTGTAACAAATAACCGTGAACTGCAATATACACCTTGGTTTCAAAAATAAAAAAGAAATCAACCAAGGACTTAACGTACGTGCAGGAAATCTCCCCGAATGCTGTGTCCGATGTATCACGGGTATAAGGCGGCAGACTCGGCTTCCTACAGATAAAGGATTGAAAACCTAGAGGGCTCTCCCTTTATATACACGACGGTACGGGGAGCACAAGTCCGTACTAGTGCTTTCTAAAGCCAAGAGGCGAATGACAGCTACTAGGTTTAACGACGCCGGAACACGTCTCTAGCCTAGACCTCTAAATATTTCGTTAATGTTTCAATGCTTCCTTAGGTAAATTGAGTAAATTTTAAAGTTGATCTTCAATTATGTTTCGGTTTCAAGGCCCTACCG
This sequence comes from Pinus albicaulis, assembly GCA_034641835.2. Lineage (NCBI taxonomy): Eukaryota > Viridiplantae > Streptophyta > Pinopsida > Pinales > Pinaceae > Pinus > Pinus albicaulis. The sequence goes on from CM076578.1 coordinate 362,215,296, forward strand.
TATGTCATATGAAAATCTCCTGTATGCAGCTACATGAGAAAAGAAAACTTTTCAATTCGATGAATGCTATCTAGTTAAGGGAAGAGCTTCAAACAATGATGCAACAAACAGCAAAACTGAAAATGAAACTTTTCCAAACTAGATGACTTTCACTATCCTAAAGTATTCTAAAACATTCAACGAAGTGAATTATGCAATGTAATCTATGCAAAATTCTTTTTCCGAAAACTATGCAATTTTAATCTATGCACAATCTCCTTTTTCTTTTCAAATAATAAGAATGCACTCAATGCATTTTTCGATGAAATGAGAATCTACTTAATGCATGCTTTCAATGAAAGAGAATGCACTCAAAGCGATTTTTAGTTTTCAATCACTAAACAATGTGATCTAAGTCCAATGATGAATCTCAAAAACACTTTTCGATGCAATGTGATCTAATGCATTTAAACGAAAATCAAACTATGAGACGAAAACTAAAAGAACGCAAATCTCCTTAAAGAAGGATGAATGCAAAAGAGATGTAAATAAACACTAAGAATGCAATCGTTGTTTCGAAACACTTTGTAACAAAGTTCCTCAAAAGTTGACAAAACACAAAGAGGACTTCCAAAGAATGAGATCAAAACAAGGCATTCATTCCCTTTTACATCAAGCAATCATGGAAAGAAGACATCCCAAACAATGAGCAATGTAATCTATGCTCATACAGAGGAAAGGCCGGAAGGGAAAGACACACTGGTGAAGGATTTAGGGAAAAAATCTCAAATTTCACACATCCTGAAATTGGCTCGACTTGTACATGGACAACTAGCGCCAACTGGTGCGACTTGTACATTGACAACTAGCGCCAATGGCCAATTGGCGCGGGTTGCTAACTGACAACAAGCGCCAATTCCTGAAAATGAAAAAACAAAGAATTTCTCCCAACCAAAACCAGACTTCCCACTTCAAGATGAATCTAAAACAAACCCAGAAGCAAAATACTGACCAAAAGAAACTTCCGAACAAGGATAACCCTACCACCTACAGGAAATGGCGCGACTGTCTGGCTGTAATCCGCGCCAGACAGGGGATGGCGCGAGTAATGAACTGGCAACCTGCGCCAACTGGCGCGACTGTCAGGCTAGAAATCGCGCCAATCAAGGCAACCATTAAAAGGTGAAAATTCGGAAAAGCAGAGGTCAGATCTGATCCTTTGGGGTTGAACCAAAAGCCAAAACACAAAAGAACCTAGCCCAGAAGGCCAACCAAGCAAGGAAAATCATAAAACAATCAAAACAAGACAATCAAAACGAGACAGTGAAAACTAGACGATCCCCAGTGGAGTCGCCAATTTGTTGAGGAGGTAAATCCCCTCTGCGGACAGAGGCGATCCCTACTAGCCCAGCAGGGGTCTAGCAACAATCAAACAATGTTATGACGCAAGTTCCTAGTTACGAATGGAAGGAATAGGAATAGAAACCTACCTAGATTCCAACGCTATAATCTGAAGAAGAAGCGTCCCCGTTCTTCAGCCTTGGCAGATCACAATCCCTCCACGATCTCCGCGGATGAACACCTGCACATGGAAGAAACGAACATATACAAGCATAGAAACCAACATACGTAACTAAACATCAGTCAGAAAGGACGTTACTCACATTAACATGATGGAAAACAGAGTGGAACCATAATCATAATCATCTATTAAATAATAAACGAAGAAAGATTACAACCAAGTTCTGACGTCGCGATCTCCTTCGGACGGGTCTCCGGTCATCCACGTCTCGCAAAGCTCGCCAAGGAAAGGGAAAACCTCTCCGGAGTCTCTCGACAATGGTCTCCTTACTTGAGTCGGCCTTAAGGGAAAGAGAGGATTCTTTACAGCACAAAGGCTCTTGGGAATATGGAGATTCAAAGCTTAGGCACTTCAAGACTATCAGCCTTTCAGCCCTTTCATCAATGGATGAAGGCTATATTTATAGAGGAGAGGAGGAGGTTGGGATCCCTACAATAGTGGAAGGGAGGCCTTATCCTTTGGGAGGTTCCCCATATGGTGGAAACAAGAGGCCAAAGGAGGAAGGCCGTGGTTATTCAGGCGAAACCACTCCTGATGACTCGTCCACGAAGTTCTTGTAATCGAAACTTCGCCTCCTTTTTTAAAAAACTTTCCATAAACAGAGTGGCGCGGGTGCAACACTAGGACAGAGCGCCAATTGGCACGGGCTCAGTGTTAATTTCCCCCCATTGGCGCGAGTATATAACGGGCTACCAGCGCCAATGCAAAAATAGGTGTTTTTAGGGGTCTGCTCAGGAAATGATCAACGGAAGGAATGTTGTCCTCATGGAAAGGGATGCAATGATGGTATTTGCAAGGCATGACACTGCTTATTGGTCACACAAACGACCCTCCAATGGGCAAGATGGGGATTGCAGGGACGGTGACAAATTACTGTGTAACACTCCACTAGCTCCACTCTCTTATTTACGACGTTGTTTGATTTGGTCAACCTAGACTTGGTCTCCATGCATTGTCTCCTTTCACACCCAAGGTGGCTTTATTCTGACTAGCTAAACTAATCCACATTCACATTGAGTTGTCTCTATTGATGATTCATTCCCTCCATACTAGTGTTGTTGACTTGGTCAAACTTGACCTTGTCCACATGCATTAGCCCCTGTTCACACATGAGGGTGTTTTATCTAGCTATGAAGATGATTCATTTTCACATTAAGAGGGATTTTATTCCTACAAAAGATATTTATGGTCTCCCTACCCATTTATTCATCTAAATAAATGACAAGAGAAAAATTAGTATTCCAATTAGCTCCATGCTACTTTAGGAATATTACAGTCCTCCCCTCCCAAATGTTGTTTTTCCTCAAGCAACTGCAAGGATAGAACTGAAGAGCCTCCTCTCCTCCTCCTGTAGCATCCTCATATGATAAGCTTCTCCAAGGAACAATATGTTTTCTCATCAATAAATCTCCAAGTTTCTCCTCCCAAATATGCAAGTTAGCTTTTGGTGACAATCCCAAATATCTATCATCATGAAAAAGTGGAATACTCATGGAGGCAACAATATGTTGTCTAGAGGCCTTATTCAGGCATGTAATATGAAATATATTAGGAACCTTCATTCCCATGTGAAGCTCCATTCTTCAAGCTATCATCCAAATTAAATGAATCACCTTCTATCATGGTAATTCATAGAAAAGTTTCTCCCAATTGTTCATGAGAGGCATACCCCTAGTGCTCCAAAAAATCATATGGCCCACCTTATAAAGAAGCAAGTGACCTACTGTAATGGCCATACCATCTCCCATGCTCCTCTTGAAGCATGAAGCATAAAAGGTATGGGAAATTTCTTTCCCCATGGACACATCCATCCAATGTACCTTCCCTCTAATCATTTTCCCAACAAAGATAAGTAGATCATCAGCATATGGAATCATAATCAAAGTCATGCTAGCTGCCATGTGTAGTAAGGGAGAAGGGAAATGGTCCCTCATGTGCAACCAGCGTAGTTTTACTCCCAACTTCCATAGAATGTGATATAACAAGTGTTTTCCCCACCACTTTTTTTCTGCCCCATTCTCATCACACACTTGGAGAAGGTGTATGATGTTTGGTGTCAATTAATCACACCATGAAGAGTACATCATCTCCCAAAAATCTCCTAAGGAGTGATCAACACCATCACTGCTCATGATCTCAAATAGCTCATGAAGCCAATAAGAAAGAGTGCCCCCTATTGGAGCAATGCCCTACACATGAGTGGTAAGAAAATGAAATTATATAGTAAGTATATCATGATGTTCAGAAATACAACCCTTACCATACACTTGGTTCAAGCTACTGAGGTAGCTCATGGATAAGCTCCCTCTCACACCCAATGAATAAGGAGTTGGTAATGATAACTCTTCCCAAGAGATATGTCTCTCCTCAACCTGCAAACAATCTATGCACTTCCTCATGTGATAGTGCATCTCCTCTTTGAGGCCTTCCCACATGAATCCCTCCAAGATAATATGGTATGTTCTAATGAAATCAATGGGATTGGAAAGCAAGGTCTCATAGGCTGCATGTAGTAGTTCATCCTTGAGCTTTGAGTCTCTAGTCAAGTAGATCTGATCATGGAAATAGATGACTCCATCAAACAATCTATACCTTCTATCCATCACTTGCCCATCAATAACCTTACATGTGAAGAGGTTTCTTGGAATATTTTACCAAGAGTTGGGACTCCCAATATGGATCTAGGCTTCCCAACAATGACAGCGCAGTAGAAATATGAATTTAAGCCCCTGTCATTTCATGCCTCTCCTCTTTGAAATGCTTAATGCTAAAGTCACATGTTGGAGTACTATCATCCCACTTTTTCTACCTCCCTTGCAGCTGATCTTGTTCAAAACAAGATTGAAGTATATGGAAGTCAACCTCCTCTTGAAAGGTCTCTCTCTTCCAAAACTTCCATATTTTGGCCGATGCATGCAAGAGTGGTAATACCCTCTTGTCATATTCAGAAATATTCATTATGGGTAGAAGTATCATTTGCTACTCCAAGGCTATGGAGTGGCTATTTGGCACCATACTCATGTCATCATAGATTTCTGATTCATTTTTCAGTGCAAATAGTTGGTTTGGAGCTGGTAATGTCCATATCAAAATATTTTTACTCCTCCTTTGAACCCATCAAAGGTTCTCAGCGTTGTAGTAGCTTCTCCCAAGGCTCCTTCCTTAGCCAAATATGTCAATGTTGCATTATGTTGAGAGAATACTTTATTCATCTTCCAGTCAAGGGGTCTCCCTGGTGGGTTGTGTTATCACCCAAAAATTTTCAAAAGAAACATCATTGTGTTATTTTCATTTTTTGTCATTGTTCAAATTAGGTTTAGAAGTCAATTTAGGGTTTGGTTAAGGGTAGGTTATATTTTTATAAGTTCAAAGCCCATCCTTGAGTTTAAATAAAGTCTTTTTAAGGTCCATTCATTGTCACACATCCATAATTTCCATTTGTGAGTCATTTCCTAAAGTCTCATGTCAAAACTGGTCAAATTAGCCAAGAAACCTTACTTTCATAGCACTGCTAGTTCAAAAAAGTTGATTTGCGCTACGAAACTGTTGAAAGTTATGAAGCAAAAGACTTTGTTTTCTGGTTCTGAGCAATCAACTCCCAAGGAGGTTTCTGAGAAACTGAAAATGAATTTGGAAAAACTAAAAGTGGTTTTTCTTCCTAACAGGCCTACCTACAAAAAAATCTCTCCATTTCTTCAAATTCATTAGGAGGTGGGAGAAATTGATAAATTAAAATGCACTACGAAACTGTTGTTACAAACTGTCTTGTACATGATTGTTTAGTAGTTAAATTCAAGTTCATTTTTTGGCCAAATTCAAACGTATTTTGGAATGATGAAAGATGTTTGTCTTCATCACAGCCCAAACAAAAATAACCTATCTCACTTTTCTCACAAGTGTTATCATTTGGGATATACAAGGCTTTCTTTGAAGCCTTATTTTCAGAAAACAAAGTTTTCCTGTTTTACACATGTTTTTCAAAGGCAGTTTCTAGACTGCAGGAGATGTATTTCAAAAAAAAAAAAGAGGTTTTTATTTAAGACATAATTTCCTACAAAAAATTCCTTTAGTTTCTCAAAATACATCATGGATTAGGAGATATATGCTCTATCTCAAGACCTATTTTTCAGACAAAAAGAAGAGAAATATGCAAGAAGTTAAGAAGTTATGAAGGAGAAAGCTAAATGTGTTTTTACAGTCAATATGGTTTTTAAATGATGGAATCAAGTTTATTTTTAAGTTTTGTCACATTTATAGTTTTCACATTGAAAAAATTTGGACCAAAGTGCTCACTCAGTAGTTTTGTAGCGCAAATAGTGTAAAAAGAGTGAAAAGCGCTATGAAACTACTGTAGCAGCTTTTTCACCCTTTCGCATCAAATTTTGAAGGGAAAAAGTTTGAATTATGATCTAAAATTATGAATTAGGATGTATTTAGAGATAATGAAGAAAATCCTTAAGGAAATAAATAAATTTTTTGAAGAAACACGGGTTTCAAGATGTGCAAGGGATCCTATGCCTAGAAAACAGGAGACTGTTCCTATTTTAGTGGAAGTCAGCATCATGGTCATGAAGAGTTGAATTCTATCCTCTAGGTTCGACCATGTTTTAGTACACTTGGAAAACGATGTAACTTAATTAAGATAAGGTGGTTATAGATAGTGTTTAATAGTTTGAATCCTATTTGTAATAGGACTGTTTTATTAGATTAGTTGTCTTTTTGTAATAAATACCATGTCATATGGTTAGAAAAGGTGACAAGAGTCAGGAATTTGAGGTATCTAGCATAGGATAAGGTTATCTCATGTGGTAAATGGTCTATTAAAGGCCAAGAGGCCGAATTAGCAAAGGGTTGTATACTTTTTGGCAAAGCTGCTGCTTTATGTAATTGACTGTGATTAGTAATGCAGAGAGGTTTTCTTCTTAACAGACCTGAGATTCTCATGGGGTTTTAATTTTTTATTGATCTACATATTATGTTTAACTACTTGTAGTAGATCTCATTGCTATTACTCAGAATTCATAACCCTATGCTCTAAATTCCTTTAGTAATGAGATGACTGTGTTTTTCTGTGTTTTATGAGTGAATTGCCTTTGAACCACTAGCAGTAGATTAAATTGCTATTACTCAGAATTCATAAATTTATGCTCTGAATTCCTTTAGTAATGAAATGACTGTGTTGACCTATGTTTCTTGAGTGAATTTTCTTTGTTAAAGACCCTTATTTTCCTCAGCTTCCATGTCAAGAAACCTTGCCACTGAACCTACCGATTTGTTGACTCCATAAGCCCAATGGTAGTATTAGCCTTCATCTTTTCAACCTGCAAATATAAAAAATCAAGACTTAATTCATAGAGTTAGCTATCTATCTATATCTTTAGTCCATATCATTAACCCTTGAGAGAGCCCTCTCAGACTAAGGAGGCTAAGCCTCAGTCACAAGATTGGTTTGAAATAGTTACACTAAAGTTGTCTTATCAGCAGCCAATCAGGTATGATTTTGGTGATAATATTTTAGTGCGTATGCCGGGAGTCTGAAGATTATACTTTCTCGAGATTTTGAAGTTGAAATTATGAAGGTAGCAAGAGCTCAAGAATATTTTTGAGGCTGCATCTACCTTGGAGACTCCACACATCAAAAAATCAATTGGAAGGTGACTCCACTGCTTGAAGATCAGTAGCTTGATGAAGCTTCAGAATGAGTTCCATTGCAAGAATAAATGCCAGGTATGGCCCTATGAATCGGTCTCACATCCCTGGTTTTCAAAATCCTATGCCAAAGGTTGAATGGTTAACTGATCTTTCTATATTTAAAGATGAAAAGAAAGACAATGTCGCTCTTCATTTGGTTAGATTCCATATGCATGTACACAGTCTTAAGATTCAGTTTCTTGAGGATTGTCTCATGAAGATGTTTATGGCCACTTTGGAAGGAAAAGCATGGTATTGGTATGAAAGCTTTCCAAATGGTTCATCATATTCTCTTGCTGATTTCCATGTTGCATTTTATGAGATGTATGAAGAGTGTCATCCCTCCTTGTTGCTGGTCAAAGACTATTGTAAACACTGTGTGAGTTTTATTGAATATTTGGAGAATTGTTATGAAGATGATGAGTTCATGGGCGAGGAAATTTTAGAAGCCCTTCATGACAATACCTTTCATCACTAAGAAAAAAGGATAGCCTCTTTCTTAGATTAAAATGAAACCAAGAAGGAGTTTATTTATGAAAATTATGATACATCCTCTGAGTTTGATGAAAGGTTGTAGCAGACTTGTCAGTCTTTTGATCATCAGGAGTATGAGAATCATTGCAAACAACAAGAGGAAATACTAGAAGATAGTTTCTATAACCCTCAATTTAAGGAAAGTTTTGATTTTTCATGTCTTTCCTTATATCAGCCTACATCAAATAATGATCACACTAAGGAAAAAGTGGGTGAAATTTTTTCTTTATCCTTGTCTTTTAATCTGAAATCATTTCAGTGCAAGTCAGAAGATAAGATTTAGTTTGTGGATGAAGTTACAGAGAAAATTGAAAAGGGAATTCAAGTTTCAAAAGATAAAATTCAATCTCATAGTATTCATGATCAAGATCAGTATTTTCAAATGATTTTAATGCCATAACACAACAAGGGGGTGTTGCTACCTTTCTTCTTAGAGTTTGAGGAAGAATACACTGTTTTTGAAAATCAATTTGAAAAGCAGTTTGAGAACACACAACTAAAGCCTTATGTGATTGATCAAAGCATGGATGAGTTTTCCAAAGTTGCAGAATGTCATGAGAAGCATCAAACATATCATGTCTTCTTTGATCCTATAGTTGAATACATGGTGTTAGCCACCTATATTTTTCAATTATATCAGCTGGTGGCTAAATTTTCTTTACAGCCTTCAAGAAACAAATTCAGGCCTAAAATTGTTGGTGTGAGTACGGCCAAAGTAGATACAAACTGCGGTTGGTTCTACGCGCTTTTCCCTACGCATACGGTATTCCATGAAAATCCTAGTCAAGTATTGCTGCATTCTCCTCCTTTTTCCTTTCCCCTTCTCCCATCTTTCCTTCATTTCTTCAAGTCTCCTTTCATCCATAAAAACCCCACCAAACCCTGTTATATCCCTTACCCCTCCAATAATCTCATTTCCAAAGGTTAAAAACCCACTTTTTTGACCTGTCGGAACCTTTCTCCTTTTGCAAAAATCAACTAAAAACCATAGAAAAACATGCGTTTCTATGCGTTAGGTTTTAGCCCCTCAGGTTAAGCCCCTTTTCGTTTCTTCCTCCACATGCCCGAGCGCCACGACCGGCCGCTCAAGTCCAAAGGCGCTAAACCAAGGCGTGGTCCCGCTCCTCCTTTTTTCCCTTTAAAACCTTCGAAATACCCATCTTTATAAGGTTCGGGCGTGAAATATCAATCCGCGTGTTCCTCTACCCCGAGTCCTCGCAGCCGTCGATCTGCCCCCCAGATCAACGGAGTGGAATATCCCTCGTCTGGTGGACCCCCCTTCGCTGCGCTGTTTTCCAGTTCCACCGGTTTCAACCCGCACCACCTTTCGTCCAGGGGCAGTTTTATACCGTCGGCCAGCGATTCCACACACTGGCCGACGCGTGTCCTCCACCTCATCCCCAAAACCGCCGTCCTTCCGCTTTGCCCGCACGTTAATCCTCGTACAATGGCCCCACAGCGGGATTCACCTCCGCCGTCGGATCTGGGATCACCCATCCGACGGTCATTGATCGCCTCTCATGCTCGCCCGTTAAATCTTCCCCGGCGCGTTCAAAAGCCGATCCTCGTCGTCGATCTCTGTAGATCGACGGCTTGCATTCACTCTCCCGATTCCGTTGTACAGTCCGCCTTTTTCCCCGTTGACTGTTCAAAATGCTCCCAACCGTTGATCGCAATACGATCAACGGCTCTGATCGCTCCGTGTTTTCGCACGTCCTCTGATGCAGTCTATCCATATAACGCAGGATTTCCTCATTTTCTTGTATTTTGCAGGTTTTTAAGGTTTTTTCTTCGTGTTCTATGAAAATCTAAAGGATGAGGGTGACGACTCCAGTCCTTCCGATTAATCCAGGGAATCGATCATACGGTGAAAAACAATGATATCAACAAGGTTTCATGAGCCTTGGTTGCCGCACATCCCTGTAAAGCTTGAAGAATGCCGTCGATATCAGAGCAGAGAAAGAGTATCAGATTTTGAAGACAGAGTGAACCAGAGCAGCAGTTTTATGGATGGATTGGCGGGGATTATGGCTAAGACGGTTATCAAAAGCCTAATCCCTAGCTTCGAACACAGATTAAAGCAAAACCTAAAAGTGTTCATCAGACGCTGCCTCCACCGCCATACTTTGAGAATATATTTCCTCAACACGCGATGCACTTTGTTCTGACTCGAGAATGATCAATCGAGAGGATGCGTTATTGAACGAGATCCCAGATATTATGCCTCGGAACAACCAAAGTTATTCTTTTGATTTAATGACGAATGTTTTATGAGAGTTAACCCTAACGGTACGCAGAGCCTCAAGTCAACAAAAGCTCCCCTTCGACTTACTTCATAAGTGTAAACACGACCATTGCAATGTAACACTGTAAAATTTCTTCCTTCGAGCCTCACGGAGTGGGGAAGACAAAAATTACGTTAAATGTGTTGAGATCTTTTGATCGGATCTCACCTCCTCATCCTTCTATAAATACTTCGAGAAGAAGATGGTGAGGGGTTGGATGATTGATTTGTCAATGTAATTGCTGAAGTGTTGTAGCTGTTTCTGAGTGGAAAACTCTTGACTGTAAATAGTGGTTTCATAGGCTCTTAGAGCTCTGCTTGTAACAGATAGGTTAGATTGTGAAAAGAGATGGATTAAAACATTGGATTTGAAGATTGTAACGGGTTTGAAGCAATCAATACAAGTTGATTTATGGGATCCTGGTCTATGCTGATGGTGATGTTATTCTCACTGTACCTTGTTATTTTATTTTTGTTTTCAATTTGTTTCATTTTCTACTATAAAGAACAGTTTAAAAACGATTATTGGAAACTTATTGTATATCACTGACCTTCTCTGGCTGAAAAATCTTTATCCCAATGTTTTCTTCTAATCGTGTTATTTAGAAATGATTTAATTCAGTTCAAGCACAGAGATGCTGGCGTTCCCTCATCTTTTCGTCACTGCTGAATGTTATTTTTAAATGTTACTTTCATATGTGTTGTGTAAGGAACGAATTGAGGAAATCAAAGGTTAGCCCTGAGTCCCTTTCTTGTTTGCTCAGCCATTTGTCTGTTTCCCTTAGGATGTGTCAAAAGCTGACTAGTTTCAAAGTACTTATCAGATCTTAGGCCATTCTGTGTTATCTTGGTGATTGTCTTGGAAGTAACTAAGTAAAGAAGAACTAAGATGAGGAGAAAGGTGAGCCCTGCCCGCTAGTTTCTGCTCCAAAGGTTGCCTTCAAGTTTCCCTTTGTTTTTTATCTGTGTTCTCTAAGAAGTGTATCAAAGGCTGGCTGGTTTCAAAGTACTTACCAGATCCTGAATTTTTCTTCTATGTTTTTCTCAAGTGCACAGTCACCGAGCTGCAGCTGAATTTCAAAGTACTTACCCGGATCACGAAATTTTGTCTTTCGTGCCATCTTGTTAATTCCCTTTCTTGTTGTATCACCCCCCATTTCATAAATCAAACTTCAAAGAGATCCTTGAGCCTAGATGACTTCGCTTCAATTAAATCCTCTTATCACTCCATAGCCCAATGGATTGAAAACTGCCACCACCTTTCATCTTGATCGAAGCTTACTGTTGTTACTTGCAACTTCTCACCTTTGAGCCTATTTGCATATAGATCTTTCCGCCTCGAGATAGCAACTATGTTTAACCATGCAAGAAAACCAAACAAAACCCTTGGCCTTCATAACTAGCCTAATATCATCACCCCAAACTTCAAAGACAATATCCATCTTTGTACATATTGGAGAGATCCCTCTCCAGATTCAGGAGGGCTAGATCCTAGAATCCCAAAGTTGGTTGAAATGATGTTAACTCTGTGATTGGACTCTCCCAATCTTGCTAATAAATTACAGAGACCTAACATTTCTGGCGACTCCACTGGGGAGAAAACTCAGAAACTTCTTCATTCAAATCTATTCATAAAGAAGCTTGCGTTGGGGTTCATAGAGCACTTGCTTTATTAACCAACCGAGCCACCAGAACCTAACATTTCTGGTGACTCCGCTGGGGGTACTCATGACTTGAGATTTCATCTTTTTCCCCTTTATTTTCACATAAACCTTGAGAGTCAAAAGCAGCGTTTTCAAGCACTACCAAGAAATGGTAATCATGATGAAGCTCAATTGAATCAGTGACAAACTAGGTCAATCCTAGGATTCTTTTAAGTTTTTATCTAACCTTGGAAAATCTGCTAGCTTAGCCATAAGGATAGACTGTCTTTGTTTCACAACCGTAGCTAAGTTTTGAGGCAAAGTTAGGACATTCTTCTAAACCACAAATAAAAGCAATTCAAAAAATACCAAAAACATTTCAGATTGGTAGTAAAACACTAGTTTTGACATCTTGTATCCGTCTTTGATGTGTTTTACCCTATACTCTTAGACAGAGTCTGGAAAGGACCAGGTAGCCTCCGGGTCTCATCCTCTTTTAGGGGTGACATATCTGGTGAAAGCCCTCCCAGTCAATCTCTGGTTAGAGTTTGTTGTGTTTTGAGATATCCTTGAAAAGGAATGTTTCACAAACACTGTGGTGGAAAGTGTACTCCTTTGAAAACACTCTGAACTTTCCACCTGGCGACTCCACAATCCTGAACAGACCTTAAGACTCCACTGGGAAGAACCCTTACCATTATAAAATCATTCAAACTCAGTTAGAGGACTGTGGGATTTAAAAATTGTAAAAATAGATTGGTTAACCTCCTAAAGATTGTCATATCTGGTTGAAATTTTCCTGTTTAGTTGGGTCTAAAACATATAAACATTGTGGCTCCTAAAAAGATTCATACTAGAGCTCATCCTGACCCCGATCCACCTGAAATAGTTGATAACCCAGAAAGAATTCTTAGGAAGTCTCCTAAGATACAATTTTCAACTGTTTTCAAATCATCCCTAAGAGCTAATTCAGTCCCTGAAAATCTTTCAGCTCTTCAGAAATCACAAACTGACTTTTTAAACCCATTCAAGACTAGGTCATTTGGTGATTTAGATCAGCTAGATTCTGAGCCTTCACTTTCATCTCCCGAAACAGGTGAAACCCTTGGGGATAGAGAATCAACACCTCCTGATTTACATTTCTTACATAATCTAGGTGTCTCTCATCCAAGATCAGCTCAGAGATCTACTGCTGTTCCATCCACTTCTGTTCATCCTTCATCCACTGTTCAAACCACTCCACTTCAACTCACACCTCCTCTTGTAAATCCGCCCCCACCACATATCATGGCAGCATGGTATGCTCCCTTAGTCCTTCCTGTACCACTAGTCAATCTTCCACAGGATTATCAGTCCAAAATTCCATTATATGATGCTAATAACACTATGTGACATCTCGACATGTGGACAAGATGGACGAAAACTGCTTTAGCCAGTAAATAAACAATGAATGCGCTCAAAATCGGTTGTAGCTCAGTTTGAGGGGGAGAAATTGAAAAATGGTTTAAAGGTTTAACCCCATGGTATTAACGATCTCCATGCCTTCCATCAAACATTCTTAAACAAATGGGAAGTAAGGAAGAACCCCCTCCAAGTCCTTTCCGACTATAACAATCTCCATAGGAACCCTGGGGAAAGTGTACAAGCTTATTGTACCAGATTCAACAGTGTGTATAATGCACTCTCCCCTGAACTGAAACCTCCTCAGGGATCAGCCTTAAACAAATTCCCTGAAGGGTTTGATCCATACATGACATATTCACTCAGAGAAAGAGTCTTTGCAACCCTTGAAGATATGCAAAGAGGTGCTCTTTCTGTCGAGGTGAACCTCATGGAGAAAAGAGCAAGGATGAAAGCTGAAAAGAGAGTTTCTTTTAGGGAGGAATCCACCCTTCCACTTCAAGCTCGAATATGTGGAAATAATGATGGAAGAAATGATGAAAGAAAATAAGCATTCTAGAGAGGGCGCAACAGAAATTTTCGTCAGATTCTCCTCAAAACGAGAGGCAAGAATGAATCGAGGAATCTTCAGAAGAAATCAGCCTCCAAACGAGACCCGAGAAGATGATCGGCGGGTCATTCCTCCTTTCATCGGAACTTTTTAAGTGAGGTTGAACAAACGGATCAAATAACAGAGGATAATGATATAAATTTATTTGGGCTAGATGATGATGACTTCGAGGTTCATTCCGATAAAAAACAAGGTCTTTATACACCTTACGATGACAAAAGAGATGATAATGAGGATTATTATCAAAACATGGAAAACGTTGTCATAGAGCCTTCAAGGGAATATGAACTCAGAAGCAGATCTAATCAACAAACTCCCAACAATAAAACCTCTGACAAGCCTTCTCAAAACAGCACTGCAACCAAGTCTAAAACAATCAAACAAAAAGACAAAACAGTGGCTGTTAATTTTGGTAATGGTAAAGAGAAAGACACTCAAAATATTGAAAAACAGAGTGCAAACATTAGCAGTACTAACACCCCGGTTAGTACTCCTGGTAAAACAACTGTTTCAACTGTAGATAAACCAAATCAGCAAACCGTTATTGCTGATAAAGTGGCAGCAAACAAGGCTGAAGTCAATGCTTTAAAGAATCAAAACCTTTTCAGCCTGGAACAGGAAATCTCAAAGATCAAAATCTCTGTTCCTTTGACTGAATTAGTTGCCCAACATGTATATAGGTCCAAAATTTTGAAGGCTTTGAATTTAGAAGACAATGAAGATACACTCAATCTTAATGATGACAAACCAGAGCTTATTTTTGGTCCAAATATTAAAGGAAAGTTCCAAGAGGGTCCCATCCCTCCCTTTTACGTAAGCTTAAACATTCATGACAAAATTCTGCACAATGCTATGCATGACTCGGGCGCTTCCCATAATTTAATGCCAAAGGCTGTAATGGAAAGCCTGGGTCTTGAAATTACCAGACCTTACAAAGATTTGTACTCCTTTGACTCAAGAAGAGTTAAATGTCTAGGATTGATTAAAGATCTCTGTGTTAACTTAGCCCAGATTCCAGCCAAGTGTTTAGTCATGGATGTTGTCGTGGCTGATGTACCCCCAAAGTATGGAATGCTTTTATCAAGATCTTGGGGGGCTAAGTTACAGGGGACCATGCAAATGGACATGACCTATGCGACTATCCCTGTTTTTAATCAAACTAGAAGACTTTACAAGGAATCCCACATGCAGTACACAGTGACAAGTCAAGATCAGCCTCAAAACTCCCCTCTCTATGCTATAAACACGAGCCTTGATTCTTTTATCATGTTTAATGATGAAACACTTACAGAACAAATCATTTCAACAGAATCAATGGCTGAGACGGAGGAAGATGAAAACAACGCTGAACTGCCGAAACAGTTTATTGTATCTGAAAATCCTAGCAAACTAAGTTCAGATCTTGAACCGCAAGTCATCAATCCTTTGAACTTAAAGCTTGACAGTCAAAAGGACAATCCCCAACCCGATGAAAAACTTGAGGAATCAAATTATACAAAGCCCATTCACCAAATTGAAAATGTCCCTCTTTGGACTATGTATTTTGATGGGTCATGCACCAAAACGAATGTTGGTGCAGGTGTCTGGATTACTAACACTGAAAATAATCATACAGAGTGTATTTCATGTAAATTAAATTTTCAGTGTTCCAACAACATAGCAGAATATGAATCCCTTCTCTTAGGCTTGCATCTTTTTGAAAAATTTAGGTGCAAGAGAATCGGTATATGGGGATTAAGATTAATCATTAGGCAAGTTAATGGGGAGTACAACGCAAATCACCCCCGACTTAGGGCCTACGGGAATGATGTCATTGATCTTTTAAAAACATTTGAGGGTACACCTTGTCTTTTGTCCCAAGAAAAAGAAACATTGCAGCCCACAATTTAGCCTTCGCTGCTAGAACCTGCCCAATGCTGTATGATGACACCTCTCGGATAAAATTCAGACCAGCTATCCCAGGTAACAAGAAATATTGGCAGGTATTTGATGGAGATAAACAATTATAAGACTTCACGGTTGAATTCGAAGCCAGAGTTTCCCCCCCATAGTTACGGTTGGACTATGATACGAATGTGGGATTGCAAGAGCCTGGCAGTGAAGAAGAACCATCTCACAATTTGGTAGATTTAAACCTTAGGACTATCATATCTAGGAAACCAAACGAAAATTGAGGTGCAAAATCTAAAACAGAAGAAATAGAAACTCTGCATTCTAATAATGATAGTACGCAGGGTTTTGACCCCTCTACCGAAAGAGGCGGCACGGTTGCAGTGATGTAGCCCAACAAGCGAAGGCACAACTAGAGCGGAAGTGGAGGAATGTAATATAGGCAGTGAGGAAAAACCGAAATTGATCAAACTGTCTAAAACTTTACCAGCTCACATTAAACTCAAATACTTAGAGCTGTTCAAAGAATTTTCTAATGTTTTTGCGTGGAGTTACGAAGATCTTAAATCCTATGAAACTGAAATAATACAGCACAAAATCCCTCTTAAAGATAACCAAAAACCATTCAAACAGAAACTGCACAGAATAAACCCTGTACAGCTGCCTTTGGTTAAGAAGGAAATCATGAATATGCACAATGCTGGTATTATTGTCCCTATTAGATATTCCGAGTGGGTCTCTAATCTGGTGTCTGTTAGGAAAAAGATGGGAGAAATCAGGCTTTGTATAGACTTCAGAAACTTAAACAAAGCTTCATTAAAAGATAACTACCCTTTACCCAAGATGGATCATATTTTACAAAGGGTAGTAGGGTCTAAAAGAATTTCTTTGCTAGATGGCTATTCGGGGTATAACCAAATCCTAGTTCACCCTGATGATCAATTAAAGACAGCCTTTACTACGCCGTGGGGCACTTTCATGTATGTGAAAATGCCTTTTGGTTTAATGAATGCTGGAGCAACGTTTTAGAGAGCCATGGACATAGCATTCTCGGAAGAATTGGGTTTCTTCATCATTATCTATCTTGATGATGTAACTGTGTTTTCAAAAACAGATGAAGAACACTTAGAACATTTGAGGAATTTTTTCGAGAAGTGCAGAAGGTTTGGGATATCTTTGAACCCTAAGAAGACATTATTTGGTCTCCAAGAAGGTAAACTTCTTGGGCACATCATTTCAGATCAGGGCATAAAGATTGATCCCATGAGGATTGAGGCCATATTGCAAATCTCTCATCCTCGAAACATCAAAGAGTTGCAGTCTTTCATTGGAAAGATTAAATTTTTGGGAAGGTTCATCCCCAACTTGGCTGAGCTCCTTAGGAATATCACAAATATGTTAAAAAAGGAGCAAGGGGTGAAATGGACCTCAGAAGCAAAGACATCCTTTGAGCTGGTGAAACAAGCGTTAACCAAGACACCGGTTCTCATAAGTCCCGATTTTTCAAAGGATTTTTATATCTTCTCATTTGCATCAAAACATACTATAGTTGTTGTCCTTTTACAGAAAAATCCACAAGGACAAGAGCAGCCCATTGCATTCTTTAGCAAGGCATTGAGGGATGCCCCTTTGAGGTATAACATTATGGAAAAACAGGCTTTTGCTTTGGTAAAGGCTTTGAAAGACTTCAAAGTATACATCCTTCACTCACACATCATTGCCTTTGTCCCAAATTCGGTTGTAAAAGACATTCTAACCCAGGATCTAGATGGTAAAAGAGGTAAGTGGATTGTTGTTATTCTTGAATATGATTTAGAAATAAAACCCACTAAGCTCATCAAAGGCCAAGGTCTAGCTAAATTAATGGCTGAATCAAATTGTGAAGCTCTTGATATTAATATGATTAATGCTTTGGATAACCAAGAAGAGTTCTCAACTCCTGTTGTTGAAGATCATTTTGTGAATTCTCCTTGGTATACTGATATGGTGTATGTTTTTCTTAATCTAAATACACCTCCTGGTTTATCCAAAACAAAGGCAAGATTCCTGAAGTTAAAAGCTGTAAACTATTGCATTATTGATAAATGTCTTTATTGTAAAAATTCAAGTGGTGTATTGCTTAAATGTTTGCCTGAGTTTGATGCAGAAAATATAGTCTCTGTTAAGTAGTACGCCCCTGCTCTGTGGAGGTTGAATCCCAACCAACCTCTAGGGTGTTAATTCCCCGAAACACCCACTCTTTTTCCTGATGTACACAAAATAACTACTACTTGCCACAAATGCCAATTATTCGAAGGCAAGAGAAAATTACTACCCCTTCCTCTCCATCCAATCATTGTAGAAACTCCTTTTCAGCAATGGGGACTTGACTTCATAGGAGAAATCTATCCACCTTCTTCTGCCCAGCATAGGTGGATTCTTACTGCCACAGACTATTTCACTAAGTGGATAGAAGCCATTCCTTGTAGACAGGCCAATGATTCGGTTATCATAAAATTCATAGAAACCAACATCCTTTCCATATTTGGCTGTCCTACCAAGATCATCACAGACAATGCAGCAGCATTTGGATCAAAGAAAATGGTTGAATTCTGTCACAAGTATCAGATAATATTGGGACACTCCATAGCCTATTACCCTCAAGGTAATGGACTTGCTGAGTCTTCCAACAAAATATTAGTGAATATAATAAAGAAACTATTGGAGGACAACAAGAAGTCTTGGCACACCAAGCTGATCCATGCACTATGGGCTGACAGATTAACATTGAAGAAATCCATTGGTATGTCACCCTTCCAGCTTGTATATGGTACAGATGCAATTTTTCCTAACAGCCTTGGTGTACCAGTTATGAAGTTAATTCAAGAGTTGCAGACTGAAGAGAATGACATAATCAGAAGAATAAATCAGACCATCCATCTTCAGCAAACCAGAGAGGAAGTGTACAAAAAATCATTACAGAAACAAGACAATATCAAGAAGATATTTGACAGGAGAACAAAGGCTAGCAATTTCAAGATTGGGGACAAAGTATTGAAGTGGGACTCCAAAAGGGAAGACAAGGGAAAGCATGGTAAATTTGACAATCTATGACTTGGCCCTTACTCCATTCATTCAGTTGCTGGAAACAATGCATTTTTCTTACAAGAGCTTAATGGAGCAGAATTGTTTGGGGGTCCTGTCAATGGCAGGATGCTTAAGCATTATCTTTCTTAAATTATTTTCATATTTGAAGCCTTTTTACCTTCTTTTTTCGCTGTAAATGCTCCATCCATCATTTGTATTCAAAGTTATGAAAAATTAGAAAATACAAAAACAAAGAAAAAATGAAAAGAGGGCAGGAATGAAAACAAGAAAGGCAAGGCCCCATGCCAAAAAGAAAAAAGAGAAATAAATCTGAAAGTGTGCAAGCTTAAATGCCACTCCTTGAAACACACTTCTAATTGGTCAAACTGTTTAATCTTGACTAATTAGCTTTCAATTTTCTGCTGATAGGGTAGCAAATTTGATTTTCCAAACTGTTTAATCTTGGCTTATCAGTAGATAGATTAGGGTAGAAATTAAGGTTCAAATCACCTCAAAATCTGAACCAAAGTTTCCAAAAAGATGACTCAAAACTACTCTAATTTCTGAGTCAAAAGAGAAAAGACCTGGTTCTAATTCGCTCAAAACTTGAACCAGAAGAGAAGCAAAGATAGCTCACCAAAAAGGAAAAACAGAGCTGTGAAGACAAGAGAAGGCCATAATGAGAAATTTTCAGATCTTAAGCCTTCTGTTTTGATTTAAAATTTTCTGCAAATAATAATCTATGTGCAGCTTGTTTTTATGCCATAGATCATAGCAAGTCAAACAGTTTAATCTTGACTTGACTATTTTTAAATTTCTGTTGTAGAATTTAGTGAATGAAAGTTTGTTGGACTGTTTAATCCCAACAGACAGTAGATTAGGTAGAGGAATATCTGAGCTCAACTGTTTAATCTGAGTTCAGGGAGAAATAAGGAGTAGAAATAGATTAGATTTCCTATTTTCAAAAGAATAAAATGTTGTGAATAGAGTTTGCCAATCCAAGTGCACTCTGATGAAGAAAAAATGTTAGATCAATAGGATTGGGGTAGGTAGAAGTTGTATTGATGAAATCCATTTTTCTTTCATAATAAGACATCATTTTTTCAAAAGAAACACCAAAAGCAAGCAATGGGTCAGACACCCGTCAGCATTCCAGAGAAATCAAGTCTGAATCCTTGATGCCTTCAAGAAGGCACCATCCCCAAGTGGAGCCACTGTTAGCCACCTATATTTTTCAATTATATCAGCTGGTGGCTAAGTTTTCTTTGCAGCCTTCAAGAAACAAATTCAGGCCTAAAATTGTTGGTACTTGAAGTCTGTTGGTAAGATCCTAAACTACTGGTTGGTTCTACATACTCTTCCTCCTCTCTGCCTCTGATATTCCATGAAGATCCTAGTCAAATATTGTTGCATCCTCTTTCTTTTCCCCTCCCTTGCTTCCATCTTACCTTCATTCTTCATCTTCCTTTCATTCCCAAAAACCCCACTAAACCATATGAGTTTCCTTATTCCTTCAATAAGTCTCATTTCCCAAGGCTAAAAACCCACTTTTTGGCCTGTCGGAACCCTTTTCCTTTTTCGAAAATCATTGAAAATCATATAGAAACGCCTATTTTCCGCACTCTGGTTTAAGCCCCTCAGGCTAAGCTCCCGCCTTTTCTCCATCCATATGCCCCGACGCCTGAACCATGTGTTAAATCCGACAGGCGCTTAACACTTGGAATTGATTTATTACCCGAAAACATTGAAAAACCTTCATAAAAACACGAAAGTCGGGTTTTATTTTATTTTTCCGCCAAAGAGATTACGTTAAAACTCAACCGTCGATCTGTCCCACAGATCAACGGTGCGGAGTGAGTCTCCACCTGGTGGACCCCCCCCCCTTTTTCCCCCCGCGTCTGTTTCTAAAAACCATGGTATGTATCCCGCACCGCTTTCCGCGATAAATGGTTTTATCCCGTCGGCCAACGATTCCACACGCCGGCCGACACGTGTCCTCCACCTCGATCCAAAACCACCGTGCAAATCCCATCGCCCGCGCGTTAAATCTCGTCCCGTGGCCCCGCAGCGGGATTCCCCCTCGCCATCGGATCTGGGCCCTCTCATCCGACGACTGCTAATCGCCATTCCTGCCCGGCCTTTAACGAACTTGCCCGCTTATAAAGGTTCCCCAGGTGCGTTCGAAAAGCCGATCCCCGCCGTCGATCTCTGTAGATCGATGGCTTACATTCACTCTCCCGATTCCATTGTACAGTCCACCTTTTTCCCCGTTGACTGTTCAAAATGCTCCCAACCGTTGATCGCAATACGATCAACGGCTCTGATCGCTCCATTTTCCCGCACGCCCTCCGATGCAGTCTATCCATATAACGCAAGATTACCTCGTTTTTCTTGTATTTTGCAGGTTTTTAAGGTTTTTTCTTCGTGTTCTATGAAAATCTAAAGGATGAGGGTGACGACTCCAGTCCTTCCGATTAATCCAGGGAATCGATCATACGGTGAAGAACAATGATATCAACAAGGTTTCATGAGCCTTGGTTGCCTCACATCCCTGTAAAGCTTGAAGAATGCCGTCGATATCAGAGCAGAGAAGGAGTATCAGATTTTGAAGACAGAGTGAACCAGAGCAGCAGTTTTATGAATAAATTGATGGGGATTACGGCTAAGAACGGTTATCAGAAGCCTAATCCCTGGCTCAGAACACAGATTAAAGCAAAACCTAAAAGTGTTCATCGGACATCGCCTCCACCGCCATACTTCGAGGCGAATTGATTCCTCAACCACCGCAATGCCACCTATTGCTTCAGAATGCTCAGTCAGAGGCCGAATTTATTGAACAAAGTCAGATATTATGCCTCGGAACAGCCGAGAAGTTATTTCTGCACCATATTTTATTCCAGAATGTTTGCAGAGTAACCCTAATAGTACACAGAGCCTCAAAGGTCAACAAAAGCTCCCTTCGAGCTTACTTCTTAAGTGTAAACACATTAATGCAATGTAACACCTGTAGAATTTCTTCATCGAGCCTCACGGGGTCAGGAAGACATTAATTCTGCATTAATTGTATTTGAGATCTTTTTATTAGATCTCACCTCCTCATCCTTCTATAAATACTCCAGAAGAAGATGAGTGAGGGGTTGGATTAGTTGGTTGTCAATGTAATTGCTAAAGTGTTGTAGCTGTTTCTGAGTAGAAAACTCTTGACTGTAAATAGTGGTTTCATAGGCTCTTGGAGCTCTGCTTGTAACAGATAGGTTAGATTGTGAAAAGAGATGGATTAAAACATTGGATTTGAAGATTGTAACCGGTTTGAAGCAATCAATACAAGTTGATTTATGGGATCCTGGTCTATGCTGATGGTGATGTTATTCTCACTGTAACTTGTCATTTTATTTCAGTTTTCAATTTGTTTCATTTTTCCACTGTAAAGAACAGTTTAAACAGTGTTAGGACTTGCTGTATATCAGTGACCTTCTCTGGCTGAAAAATCTTTATCCCAATGTTTTCTTCTAATTGTGTTATTTAGAAATGATTTAATCCAGTCTAAGCACAGAGATGCTGGCGTTCCCTCATCTTTTCGTCACTGCTGAATGTTATTTTTAAATGTTACTTTCATGTATGTTGTGTAAGGAATGAATTGAGGAAATCAAAGGTTAGCCCTGAGTCCCTTTCTTGTTTGCTCAACTATTTGTCTTTTTCCCTTAGGGTGTGTCAAAATCTGACTAGTTTCAAAGTACTTATCAGATCTTAGGCCATTCTGTGTTATCTTGGTGATTGTCTTGGAAGTAACTAAGTAAAGAAGAGCTAGGAGAGGATCAGGGTGAGTCCCAGCCCACTAGTATCTCCTCCAAAGGTTTCCTTCAAGTTTCCCTTTGTTTTTAATCTGTGTTCTATTAGAAGTATATCAAAGGCTGGATAGTTTCAAAGTACTTACCAGATCCTAGTTTGCTTCTATGTTCTCCTTAAGTGCCTGGTCAAAGGCTGGCTAGTTTCAAAGTACTTACCAGATCCTGGGCTGCTCTTTGTTCTGCATCTGTCTTTTCCTTTCTTGTTGTATCATTCCATTCCATAAATCAAACCTTAAAGAGATCCTTAGGGATAGATGACTTGCCCCATAGAGTACTCTTGAACCTGAATGTTTCAATTAAATCCTCTTATGACTCCATAGCCCAATGGATTGAAAACTTTCCATCATTTCTCTTCATAATCAAGGCTTACTCTGTTTGCTTGCAACTTCTCACCTTTGAACCTATTTTCATATAGATCTTTCCACCTCAGACAGCAACTATGTTCAACCATCCGAGAAAACCAAAAAAAACCCTTGGCCTTCATAACTAGCCTAATATCATCACCCCAAAATTCAAAGACAATATACATCTTTGTACATATTGGAGAGATCCCTCTCCGGATTCAGGAGGGATAGATCCTAGAATCCCAAAGTTGGTTGAAATGATGTTAACTCTGTGATCGGACTTTACCAATCTTGCTTGTTACAAAGACCTAACAGACTCCATAGCCCAATGGATTGACACTGTTTCTTACTTATCCTATTAGATGAACCATTTTCAACCTACTCACAACGTTACCCTTCAAGAGACTTCCTTCATTTTAATGATATTCATCCTAACCAAAAAAACAAAAATCTTTTGCTTTATAACTAGCCTAATATCATATCATAAGCCTTAAATATCATATCTTTGAAACACTCATATAGAGAGATCCCTCTCTGAATCTAGGAGGGCTAGATCCTAAGATTCCAAAGTGTTTTTGATGTAGGCTCTGCAACGTTTGTATTTTCCAATCTTGCAAACTATGGAGACCTAACAGAAGTGATTTCAACATGGGTGACATGTGTAAAACTTCCTCTTGCTGCTCATGGATGTTGTTATTAACAAGAACTGCTCTACTCTTCGAGAGATGGACAACATATAGGAACAATGATTTTCATTGAGTGATTGATGTCCATTAACATCAAGTGATCACCTGCACCCATGTCCCTATAGCTGGGCGCAATATCCTTTTAAAATCTAATGATATTGGCATGGAGTGTTTCGACAGTGGCGAGCTCAGAGATTAAACAGCTGTTCAACTCTGCAATTTTATTTTTTGGTCATGGAGAGTTATCCCATCTTAAGGTATGCCTGCTACAGTCCCTCTTCCATCATTCAACCTGCAGATGAAACATTTGAAGTGTAGGTAAGTCGTTCCGACCCTGAAGTTAAAATTCAGTTATCGCTGAGTTTGGCATGCAAAACCCAAAACTAAATTTCGGAGGGTCTAGTAGGTGTTAAGCTGTTTCGGTCAGGGGCGCATTTGAACTTCTCTAGAGATGAAACATAGATGTATTTATGGAGACCAAAAGCATTTATTTAGGACCCCCCCCACCCCCCACTGTTAAAGTTCGAAGGTTGGGGGGGGCTGAAAAGTTATGCTGATCGTCGGATGGGAGTGGGGTGGGGTGGATGTCGGGAAAGGTGAGCAGAGTTTAATGAGGTGGATGTGACATGGCAAGGAGGCAGGCCTACCTGTAGGTCACAAATCGTCTTTTTTAACATGTTCCTTAGTGCTAACCCTTTTAAACTTGTGAAGTTCAATATACGATTGGGTCCCACCCATATCACAAATCGCAGGAGTTAAGTTTACCACACATCGAAAATTTTAAGGTTTGCCAGACATCACAACCTTTAAGGTTATCACACACTGCAACGAATAACCTATTGCATCACAACTTAGACCAATTAACCTGTGATGTTTTAACGTGTAAACATAAATAACATCGATTGCGATGTGCAATGGGCGGTGGGGAAAAATCGTGATGTGGAAGGAACGGTGGGTTCCTTTGATATCGCATCGGCGGATTTATAAAGTGGAAAAATGGAATGTGGCTAGGATTTGTTGCGAAGTGCCAACGTGAAAGGCAAGGAAAGGGTCAAAAGGTGTTTGCGGTAAGGTGAGGCTTATGCGGTTCATAATATATATATATATATATATATATATATATATATATATCAAGTGGCCTAAAGTGGGGCGGAGCTGCGAATAAAGTGATATATGGTAATTTTAAGTGACAATATATGATATGGCTATTAGTGGGTGGGCGGAGCTGCTTTTTTAATTATAAAACTTGAATTTTAATAGTTAAAAAAGGGGGTTTTAAAGAAATGGATTGTTGGAATTTAGATTTTGGAAAAATGAAAGGTAAAAGAGGGTGAATGAGATGAATGAGGGCATAATGAAGTTTTCTCACCATTACACTTTATCAGCAACACTTTCCTCCTTCAACTAAATTGAAATGGAAGATTGATTCCTTTGGAGTTCTTGACAGTCAGGATTTGCCTTCCCTTTTCTAGAAATAAATGATAGCCATGGAATATTGTTTTCAAAAGATATGGAAATAATTTGTCACCTTGTGATACTGTGAATTATAGGAGTCTAACACGGCCAAGTAGGTCAAGAGACTGCTAGAACCCCACAATGACATGTAAGTACTATAAATCCTTTGACCATGTAATTGAAGAATGTTATGTACTTATGGAAAATATGAAAGAAAAGAGGAACCAACTGCCTACAAAAAATATTCAACCGATGACTTCTAAAAGGAGGATTGACGAACCTCGAATTAGTATTGTCACTATAAGTGGAGCTGCGACCGGTAGTGATAAAGCGAATGAAAAGAATGGATATGAAAGTGTGTTGGAGTGAGTTCCCCTGGGTGCATTTTTGGGTAATTTTGTATAAGTTTTTTTGTACATGCTATGTGAAAAGAGTCAAAGGGGCTTTAGGGTGGGTCAAATCCCCTGAATCATTGTAGTGGTTTTAAAAGAGAAAACCATGAGTCTCAAACCATGGTTTGAGATCATGGTATGTGCATGTCTAGATAATATAAATATGTAAGGATTTAGTCAAGAAAGGATATCTTAAGTTTTGATGATGTATGGTTGTTAGTTTTTTAATCTAAGTTTGGGTTTTTTGGTAGAAAGGCTCCTTCTTGCTGTGTGCACAGAAACCTAAGTGCCGACTGCATGTGGACTTCGCTGGCTATTTACACGGAAGGGTTGAATGTATTGAATTGATGGTTCTCTTAATAAAGAAGACAATTTTGGCGAACCTGGACTCTTATGTAATTGATGTATTTTTCTTTAAGATATGTTCTACATTACATATTTACTTTTTCTATTGGTTATTTTGTTATGTGCGTGAATATTAGTTGATGTTAGATGCATAGATCGAATTGAAGTATACTTGATTACTGAGCGCAAAGATATATTGAAGTATTCTCTGATAATCTGTGGAAAGGTTTTGATCTATTGATGCACCCATCTATTATATTATCTGTTATAAGTTTGTTTAGGGTCACCACATCAAAAACTTCCTTAGTGCATAGAAACCTGGTTCCAACACCCCCCATACTACTTCAGGTGAGACTTTGATCTACGCAAGTAGGTCATTGTTGAAAGGGCCAATATTTGGAGGGTTTGTTGGTTGCGTGATAACTCTGAACATGGGTCAAGACCCCTCAAGCCAACAAATGGTTGTGTTTCTGGGAATGGGGTCATTTTGATGGAGATTTGATGTTTTGGCATCTGACGCAAAACGAATTGCAAGATTGGCTTGACAAGAAATTACTTGAATATGTGATCCAAGAGAAAAAAAGCTCTAAATTTTCTACTGAATATTGGGTACAATAATATATCTATACAGAAGTCCATGAAATTTTCTTTTCTTCCTTTGTGACCGAATTGCATGAGTGGTTGACTCGACTCACTAAATTTCAGACCCACGCAAAGGATGATGCGATCACTCAGTGGACTCCCTAGTTAGTACAACAATTAGAGAAGACTAGCAACAATATCACCCGTGCGGTAGATCGTTGGATCGATCGTGTTCTAGGAGGATTTGTGACTAAATTTTATATTTATCAATTTGTATCTTATTCTGAAGAAGAATGAAGGGTTTTCAAAGGTCCTAGAGGTAAGTTACTATGCTCTTTGAAATTTTGTATTAAAATTCTTTTGTGTGGACAACGTACTCTATGCAGTCATATTGAGTGAATGTTTCGAAGAGGCCTGACTACATGCAGTGGGAGAACTTACCGAGTAGATCTAGAAGAAGAGTTTGTTTACAGTCCTCTAAAAGGTAAATATGATAGTGATGAAGAATAAAAAACTAGTCGCTCTAGTGAATATGTGCATTCTGAAGAAGAAGTATTACGAGATCATAATAGTCCTGCGTCGTTGGACATAGTTCAGATCCCATCCACTCCACTGCTGAATTCATCTCACTCTAATAAGTCACCCACTCCACCTCCACCTCCACCTCCACCACCAGGCGCTGAGATGGACTCCTCCATGAAGTTGGCTACTTTCCGTCGTATTGGGAACGAAGACACTGAGCAATTCTAGTTTGTTACTAACGAAGTATGGAGAGTGAAGTAGGTTAATAATGACAATGTGAAGAAAGCGCAGTTGGCCATTGCTTTTCAAGACCACACACTAGATTGGTATATAAGATGTGTATCAACAAACCCTAATGCAACTATTAATATTCTGAAGGATGCACTAAAAGAACAATTCAAGAGGCCAAAATAATTCGCACAATGTGTAATTGAGTTGAAGGAGATTTTCCAAAGAACGAAGGTTTTTACAAGGTCCTAAAGGTAAGTTTCTATGCTCTTTGAAGTTGTGGATTAAAATTATATTCTGTGAAAAGGGTACTCTGTGCAGTAATATTGAGTGAATGCCCCGAAGATGCCCTACTACACGCAGTGGAAGAAATTACCGAGTAGATCTAGAAGAAGGGTTTATTTACAGTCCTCTCAAAGGTAAATCTAAGAGTGACGAAGAATAGGAAACTAGTAGCTCTAGCGATTTTGTACATTCTAAAGAAGAAGTATTGTGATATCAGAATAGTATTGGGTCATTGCCCATAATTTAGATCTCATCCACTCCACTGCCGAATTCATCTCACTCTAATAAGTCACCCACTCCACCTCCACCTTCACCACCAGGTGTTGAGATGGACGCCTCCATGAATTTTCCTATTTTCTGTGGTATTGGGAATGAATACACAGAGCGATTCTGGTGTGTTACTGATGCTGTATGGAGAGAACATCAGGTTAATAATGACGATGTGAAGAAAGCACAGTTGGCCACTACTTTTCAAGATTGCGTGTTGGATTGGTATATAATATATGTATCGAAAATCCCTAATGAAACTATTGATAATCTAAAGGACACACTAAAATAACAATTCAAGAGGCTGAAATAATTCATGCAATGTGTAACTAAGCTGAAGGAGATTCACCAAGAATTGAATGAATCTATATGGGATGCAGATCAAAGGTTGAAATGCACTATCATGGATGGATGATTTACTATTGATGACACCCAACACAAAGAATGGTTTATTGCCATGCTCCTACCACATCTGCGCCAACCCCTGTGTCAACATAAGATGTCCACATAGGTTGAATCCGCAGAGATTGCAACGAAGCTAGAATCTGCGCCGGTACCCGCTGCGTAGATCGAGACCCAACAGATGCAAAGAAAATTGGAGGTGATGCACTTAGAAAATTCAAAATCTGCGCAAATATAAGGGTAAGAAGGCATGCATAGATGTATGGTGTATACGCTGTAAATTTTTTTGGCATTACAAGGATTAGTGTCCTGTATTCAATGATTATCTGCAAGATGGAGGACCAAGCCCACTAAAGAGTGCGGCTGGACCAAGTGGGACTCCCACATTATGGTGTGCAATTTGTCAAGATATGGGTATGCATGTGACGAATTACTGTCCAAGGTTTGGAAAATATGTGCCTAAGCTAAAGAAACCTTTTTGCAAATTTCTCTCATCATTAGGACATGATGAACAACACTGTCGCAGCTTTGATTTGATGATTGATAGAGCTGACCTAATGCTGAACCTACCTCACCAGCATCCCTGTCTGGCCGTGGTGGATTTCAAACTAGAGGACGAGGAAGAGGAGGAGGATATGTTTGAGGGAGGGGGTATCTCATCTGATACAATTGTGGATATGGGGTCATTATGCATGTGACTGTCCAAGTCCAGCACGAAAGTCTTGTTGGTACTATAGACAATTTAATCATGTTATTAAAGATGCCCCATTTTTATTGCAAAGATTCATGAAAAGAAAATACATACTCCTACTTAGGATATTCAGATTGTAAGAGTGGAGCTGCGGGAAGAAGAACCAATTGTGAATGTTGTCACTAGGAGTGGTGCAACCACTGGTGAAGAAAAAACAAAGAAGCCTGAGACTGATCTTTGGATCTGAAAAGCACCTAAGAAGTATGAAGGATTCAAATTACAACACTAAAAATAAACCTTTGTAGAAGCAACAAGGGGCTTCGCAGAAGCAGACGCCTCATCATCAAGCAAACCTTTGGACATGGTCGGGGTAGATGAAGAAATAAATCCCTTCCTTCAAGTTTGTATCAAATTATTTCGTAGTAAGAAAGTAGTCAAGAACCTCCAAGCATTGATAGACAACTGTGCAGAGAAAGAACAACTCCAAATGGAGCAGAAGGATGTGAATAAGATCTATAAGAAAAAAAGAAGAATTGGACGAGAGATGCGCTTGACTGCTCAATTTAGTGCACATGAGATGGATCAGGTAATTTTGGATCTAGGATATGATGCAAATGTTTTACCAAAGAAGACTTGGAAATGAATGGGAAAACCTAAGTTGGAGTGGTCTACTATCCAATTGCACATGGAAAATAGAAAAATATTATCCCCTTAGGAAGACTCTCGTAGGTCATAGTGGATATCGAAGGAGTAAAGGTGCTTGCAGATTTTGAAGTTATACATATTATGGATGATACTAATCCCCACCCTGCACTGTTAGATTTGGATTGGGATATTGATATGGGTGGCATCATCAATCTTAAGTGAAGAAGTATGGTATTTAAGAATAATGGAACCAGAGTTGTGGTTCCCTTAGATCTTATGGACGGTGAAAGATATACAGAGCTAGTACACGCAGATGATGATGTAGATCGTATCTATAAGTTGATTGCTCGAAATGAATATTGGATCAACTCGACAATTGATGGAAGACTCAACTAGGAGAAGGATAGTTCTTTTTTTTCAGATTCAGATGAAGAACTGGAGAACTGGCAGAACTGGTTGCATGAAGTATGTGCACTGCGCTGCAACTGTGTGACAAGAGCTCTTCGTTGCATATCGTCAAAGGTACAGAAATTGCCTTATTATGATGGTCTGACTAATGTTAACATGTTTTTAGGAGAACTTGAAAAAACTGTTCCAAAAGCACAAAGATTTCATGCACTTGATATCGCGCTACGATCAACCCCATCATGTTGGTGGGTGAAACACAAAGGAAACTTGGGTAACTGGGAAGAATGAACCTGTATGATGAGATTGTGATTTGAGTGTCCAAATATCATAATAGAGGAGACCTATTTCAGAAAAGGTGCTTCACGTAAACATCTGGCTAAGTGGTCTAAAGAACGGGGTGAAAAATCGAGACCATAATGG
Source organism: Pinus albicaulis (assembly GCA_034641835.2). Classification (NCBI taxonomy): domain Eukaryota; kingdom Viridiplantae; phylum Streptophyta; class Pinopsida; order Pinales; family Pinaceae; genus Pinus; species Pinus albicaulis. The sequence goes on from CM076578.1 coordinate 362,245,496, forward strand.
GTACATATATTCATCAACTCTTTGGGGAAGGTGCCTACAGATTGGTACCTGGAAACTGAGCTATGACGAGGAACTAATGAATGGACCATGATGACAGAAAGTTTCCTCTTGACCTTTAGTTTTGAAATTGGGTTCAGATGCTTAAATGAAGCACTGAAGGATATTCAAGAGGTGATATTTGACACCACAAAACCGAAGGTAGAGTGTGACTTTCCAACATGGGATGCGCAGATGAAGGAAATTTTGAATTGGAAAAATTTTTTAGTTGAAGAGAAAAAGGAAGATCCAAGGAAAATTACGATCCCTGAATATGAAGGTCAGCGCGTAGTTGCTGGACCTATGATTGAGTCACTTGATGTAACTAAGCCTTTGAAGATTCAACAGGTTAATATTGGCTTCGAAGAACAACCTAAATTAGAGAAGATCAAGGATTATTAGGATTATGATACAGTGGCAAAGGTTGTTGAGCTGCTGACAGAATATCAGGACCTGTTTCCTACAAATGTTTTTGAGCTGAAGGGGATAATAAGAGATCTCAGGGTGATGAAGATTACCTTCAAACTAGATGCATGACCTATGAATCAGCATCTGTATAGGCTGAATCCCAAATAAATGCATAAAGTCGAAGAGGAATTAGAGAAAATGGTTGCTGCAAGAATCATAGAACCAATGGAGGAATCAGATTAGGTGTGTCCTATGGTGGTGTAGGACAAGAAAACTAATGGAGAAATAAGGATTTGTGTGGATCTGCTCAAATTGAATCTTGCTTACGTGCATGGCCCATTCCCAATCCTGTTTTCTGATGAGATCCTGGACAATGTGGGAGGACAGGAGGCATACTCATTTACAAATGGTTTCTTAGGATATCACCAGATCAGAATCGTGCCCAAATGTAGGAGCAAGGAAACCTTTGCGATAGAATGGGGATCCTTTGAGTATACTATCATGCCATTTGGTCTAAAGAATGTGCCATCTATCTCCTCACGCGTAGTAGTAGCTGCGTTCAAGGAATACATCCACAAGTTCTTAGAAGTATATTTTGATGACCAGACTATATTTGGATTATTGAAGAAGCATGTATCAAGTCTACGCCTAATGTTGGATACTTGTCGGAAGTATCAGATCTCACTTAATCTGAAAAAGTGCATCTTTTGCATGCCATTTGGGATCTTTTTTGGTCATATTGTTTGTCAGCAAGGGTACTACTAGAATTTTATCCAAGGTTACGCACTAATCACTGCGCCTATGGAGAAATTGTTGAAGAAAGATGCCTCATTCTGTTGGGACGAAGAATGTAAAAAGAGCTTTTAATTTCTGAAGGAGAAGGTGGTCACTGCACCCATATTGGTCTTTCCGGACTAGAAGAAGGTATTCCATGTAAACGTCAATGCCTCCTACATCACGCTACGAGTTATTTTAGCACAGCCAGGAGTTGGAGAGATTGATCACCCTATTACATTTGCAAGTAGGAAATTGTCGAGCATGGAGCGTAATTACTAGACCATAAATATGGAAGGATTGGCCATGGTATACATGTTGCAGAAATTCTACCACTATCTATTAGGAGGCCAATTTAAGATTTTTACTGACCAATCTGTCCTGAAGTACCTAGTCAATATGCCTGTGTTGGGGGGGAATATTTGCAGATGGTTTTTGTTGTTTCAGGAGTATGACTTTGAAGTAATTATGAAACCTGAGAGACCGAATACTGGGCTGACCATCTATCGCGCTTTGAAAATGGAGAAGAGTGAAATAGTTTGGAAGACAGTTTACTAGATGTTCAAATATTTGCTATAAAGGTAGTTGATGATCATTTTGCAGATATTATTCATTTTCTGACCACTGGAAGTGGGCCCACAAAATATACGTTGCAACAGGAAAAAGAGTTGGTCATGCTCCCAGCTGACTTTACTCTAATTTCCAGTCAAATTTACAAGATGGGTGCAGATGAAGTCCTGTGAAGGTATTTGTTGGAATTTGAGAGACATGCTATTTTTTTCTGAGGCTCATGGAGGGGTTGCAGGAAGTCACTATGCAAGGAAATATACTACGCAGAAGATCCTGCGAGCTATTTTATGGTGGTCCATGATGCACAATGATGCACATGCATATGGTCATGCTTGTGATGTATGCCAAAGGATGGGGAAGTCATTGCGCATAGATGAGATGCCCGTGCACCAAAAAATGGTGTTGCAAGATTTTGAAAAATGGTCCATTGATTTTTTTGGACCTATTGACCCTCTAATCACCACAATGGATTATGTGACCAGATGGGTTGAAGATAAGCTTGTGAAGGATTGTAGTGCAGACACAGCTACGCACTTCATTTTTGAGAACATCCTGACTCGGTTTGGGTTCCCTAAGATTTTGATGAGTGACCAGGGTACGCACTTTGTAAATGAAATTATTAAAGTTATGATGGAATAATTCCAGTTTCATCATTAGAAGAGTATTCTATATCACCCACAGGCGAATGGTGTGGTGAAATATTTTAATAAGATATTGGAGACTGCACTCACTAAGATATGAAATTCTAATCAAAATTATTGGGATGTACACATACCTTTGGTTCTTTGGGCATACAAAACCATGTGCAAGAAGTTGACAGGAAAAACACCATTCAGAGTGGTGTAAGGGCAGGGATTTGTTATGCAAATGGAGTATATTGTCCTGAGTTTGCGCATTGTAGCATTCACTAATATGGCAGAGCCGAATATTATGGAATAACGATTGTTGCAGTTGATCGTGCTGGAAGAGGAAAGATTCATTGTAGGTTTCCATCAGCAGGTGCAAAATGCACGTGAAAAGGCTTGGCATGACAAGCACATTAAGAAGAAGGAATTTAAGGAAGAGGATTTGGTCTTGTTGTATGACAACAAGTTTTCATGCCACCCTGGGAAGTTCAAGATGCACTGGCTTAGAACATATGCTGTCAAAGAAATCACAGACAAAGGTGCGGTACGCTTGGCCACCTTAAGTAGAGAAAACCTTCCTGGGTATATCAATGGAAGTCAATTGAAACCATACAGGGATAACCCTCTCCTTGTGCACACAAAATGACTATATGGTTGGAAATATGGATTTGCATAGTAGGGATGGAAGATGCGCATACAGGTGCGACGCATGCATAGTAGCTGTACACAAAGGTTGAATAGGTCGCAGAGGTACCATAATATATCCATTGGAACAGTCAATATGGAAAAGACAACATTCTTACCGTTTGGAGGAGTGTGTAAATTGCATTTAATGAGGAGATTATGCCAAATTTGGAGCCATTTTAGTATTTATGGGCTACATTAATGCATAGAAGACTATTTAAGGTGCGACTATGCTATAAATATGACCAAAGGGGTTGCATTATTTCCCTTTTTTTGGTGCTATTTTTTGCGAGTTGTGCTTTTTGATTTCTCAAGATTGTTTGAAGCCTAATCCACTCTTTGAGGAGGAGCTACACCATCGTAGTTTATGTCACGTGATTCCACCAAGAATAAATGCAACTAAGCCTTCCCCTTCTGCGAAACTAGTCGAAAAAACCCCTACGTAGGCTGTTGAGACCACTTCATCGGTGCAAACCAAGAAGGGACAATCCTCGGGGACCCGAAATTCACCCCATGAGAAGGCCCCGAAGCTGCACTACACTATTGTAGAGCCCCAGAAGACGCCTATGGCAGAGTTGCCAGAGACTATCAAGGAGGAGGATGTTGTAGAAATTACTAACCACATCTCACGATTTCCCACATATTTTTCACCATGCAAGGCCTTTGTGAAGGTCCCCAAATATTTTGATAAGGTGCGGTCGTATATCAATATGTCGCTGCTCCCAAAGAATGTACCTGTTGAAGGCCATATGTTCGCCAAAATTCCGCTGCTGAAAATGGAGGAAAAGTGTGTTGGTATGTTTAGTACACAAGTGTACGAAAAACACCAGTGCTTGATAGGAGTGATTGCTAGCCTACAAGCAATGTCATAGGGAAAAAATGGGTTGTTAGATGGCTAGTGAAGCATGATAACATGTAGAAAAACTAGTTATGGAACATAGCATACTACAAAAAGAGGAGGAAACAAGAAAAAACAAATACACATATAACACAAGCTCAATATTGAGTAAATGAAATAATAATACCAACGGAGAATGAATCCCCTTTTATTATCCGCTGGTGGTAAAAAAGAGGTAGAACACTAAAAAATTCACAGTGAGTCCTTGGAGCTATGAAGCTCTAATACTCAAAGAAAGGAGGGCTCTCCCCTTAAGTTGTTTATAGGCCTCTCTCTTCTCCTTGAATGAGTGATCGGATAATAGACAAGTGATGCACTTCTCCTTTGGGATTGAGATGTTGCATGGCCAACAAATGAATCCATTCACTCCTTTTTTGCTTGGACAACACACTTCTGGTTTGCTCATGGGAAATTTGGCCAGAATAACAATGTGTTATAAATTGTTCTTTTCATGGTGGTATTTTATAGGCAAAGTTAAAATTTTCTTCCCTCTCTTGGTACAATTATGGATAGTGACCCAAGAGTAGTGGTTGATTCCATTGTGTGCTCACTTGAGGTCTCAAGGTGGCTCTAGGCGACTATCCTTGGGTGACCTAAAGTGGATAATATTTTTCCCGAAGTGTGCAAAGTGGTCCTGGGTGGTGACCTTTTTCCATACCTAGGACCATACGGCTTATAGAGGGAAAGCCGTAGAGATTTGCGCTACTATCAAAGAAAAGGGTGTGCGGAGTGCATTGTGCTAGTCTATTCTATGCTCAATTTGATAAATTTTCCTCTTGATCTTAAAGAAAGTTAAATTTTCCAGATTCTCTAATGTTTTTCCACCCAGTAAATACTTCTGCTTGACATTTCATGATGTATTTTTCTTGTCTGATTTTCCAGTGATAACAGCTGCCCCCTAATGTGTGAGGTCTAGGAAGAACTGTATAGCCAAAATACATTATAGTTTTTGTTCTGTATAACCCATGTTGAGAGAGAGAGAGAGTAACATGTGTGCAACCCAAGGTTGGAGACCCCTTAATGTGAGTAAAAGAGGGACCATGTTCCGTTGGAAACCTGCAAGAGATATCATAATAAAATAAGTATAATAATTCTATGAGGAGGCAATGTCCCATGCTCGTGATGCTTTTGTTAGGTAAACTTGACTCGGGATAGAGTCAAAGTTGACCAGGGTAAATAGTAGTGGTTTTGGGGCACATGGTTTTGTGTACCCATGGTTTTGACCCATGGTATTTCATGTAATGGAGCCTATAAAAAGGCTGGGAAGACTTTATTGTAATTTAGGCCTGGAGGTGAGTGGTGAAGGTTCACTTGGCCGGATTGGCCAGGGTTTTGGCCAATGTTTAATGAAATTTCATTGCTTGGGTTTTTCCCCAGATTTGGGGTTTTCCCAGTTAAACATTGTGTTTATCTTTATGTGATTTGTTGTTGGCTTTTGTATATGTATTATTCTCTCGGTAAATATTTTATTTCTGCAGTAAAAACTCCATTATAATAAAAAAAAAAATTGTTTCATTGTTGCTGTTCTTTGTATGACCATTCTCTACATTCATACATGATGTCCTCTCCAAAGAGGACATCATAGTTGTAAATCAATCTTCACAATTCTTTCCTCAATTTTTTTTTTAAGCTCACACTGAAGGCCATCAATGTAGCCACAAATTTTTTTTTGCGTAGAAACATTCATTTGTTGAACTTCCTGGGGAGGATAGGAACAAGCTCCGAGCTCATCCACTTGAACACTTATTTCTTGGAAAAGCTCCGATATTCTTTCAAGAGGGTAGAGATATATGGTATCATTATCTTTCAACCGCTTTGATATGTCAGTAATAATGTATAGAAGCTCCTTTAAAACTTTGAGAATGGAACAAATGAATCCCTTAATCGATTTTGTAGTCTCCATCTCTTCTGGTGACAGTTTGTCATCAATCTCAAGGCTGCAAGATGACTCTGCATCCAATCTATCTCCAACATCATCTTCCACTCTATTTTCCAACATGCTACTTGCTCCACCGTTCTCCACCAGAACCTATGTTTCCTCAAGCTCTTACTTTTCTCGGATAACATCTTTTATGGATGCTGCAACCTGTGTCAAGTTCCTTCCGACAGCTATTGAGTTCATCCTTGGTGTATTTTTAAGAGAATTTCATGCTTCCCAGACACATCCAGCAAGCTGTGGTATGATTTTTTTCCGTTCTGTATTAGGCACTTCACATAAAGAGATGGCCTTACTTAGTAGTAGGAGGCTTGAATCTACAACTTGTTTTGCAGAGAAACGTATAGCATTAAGAAGAGTAGGTCCTGCCCCTACAGTACTCCCATGAAAAAGTAAAAGGAACCCTTGCAATGAATCACAAAAAACTTTATTATTCTCTGTCCTAGCTACCACTGTCAAATTTTTTTTTTCACTCCATAATGTGCCAGCTGTAGTGGCGTGCTTCGATATTTTCTCTCCCGACTTCCTCACGTCAGTCCACAAAAAAAAATACCTTCACATTACACTTCACTTTACCAAGAACTACCACGTACAACACCATACCCACTATTAACCATCGATGATATCACAGGCTCCATGGCCACTGGGCATTATTTCTAGTTTGTTGCCTTCATTCAGAGTGGTGAAAATATTGTTTTAGAATTCGATTAACGACTTTTGCACAGAAAATATCCATGCGTCCAACTATAATTCTCACGAAATTTGTTTGGATATGAATGGAACTTCAACATTGCTCCATGGTTTGCACTACATCCTTGATGGCCTTCTCTGTTCTCATGAATCATGCGCTGCAACCATCTCTCCTTTTCCAACACCGCCTCATCATAACCCTCCACATGACGTATTTGTCATCATGTTTTTTGTCTGTGGCCACTACATCTAAATATCAGATTCTATAATTGAATTTAAAAGTAGATCCATAGTTCATCATGGCGTTCAGGGCTCTCAGTGATCACAGGGTCTTCCTGAGCCATACAACGACAACATCCACTTCGACATCTTCCATGTCAGGCATATCGCTCTCCATGATCTGCGATCAGATCTCTTTATCCACCAAGCCATAAAACCCTTTGCCACAGAAGTGTCCCTCTCAAGCCAATATTTAGCTCTGATACCAGTTGTTAGAAAATTAAATATTACAGAGCAATGAAACACATAAAATATGCGGAAAATACAAGCACACAAAACACATAAAACCAGAGAGACATAGATATATGTGGTTCACCCAGTTTGGGCTACGTCCACCCCGAACAACCAGTCCTTCCTTTCTATTATCCAGCAAAAAATTGAAGAGACAAAACCTACAGTAGATCCGCTGTAATATCCTCTGTTCTCTCTCACAGTCTCCCTATCTATTTCTCGCTCCGAGAATACACACATAATACACAGCCGTAATACAATACCCTCATATATACAAGGGGGTTGCCTTCTAGGGCAGAAAACCCTAATCCAAACATAACTTCTACCGTCAGATCATTTGCCTAATGAACGGCCTAGATTGACTAGAAATTACTATACTTTTACAAGGCAATTTTACATCTATTTTTAGCTTCGGGGGCACTTCCCCCAAAAACCCCTGCCAGGGGGGGGCTCCGAAAAGCGCTGCCGCCCCCCTGGACCCCCCACAACAGCGATCAATTACGGGCGGTGTTTCCGCCCCTTTTAAGGTACAGGTGTCCAATGCTGTGATACAAAGTAAACAAGATAATCAGGCTCCACACTCAACAACTTTGGATAGTTAAAGCCTATCTCACAGATAGAGGTTTTGTCTGTGTCACTTATATGGTAGTGATCTACTGATTTGGTTGATGATGAAAATTTATGATGCCCTCAGGGGTGTTTTTTCTTTGAAAATAGGTTGAATGTGGCTCCCACATGCATAATATTGGTATGGCATATTTTAGAAGAATTTCTCATTCTATGCATGGGTGTATGACTAGGACCTTCCCATGTAATAATTGATGAAAGAGATTCTTATAATGGCACGGTTCTTCCACAAATTCTGACAAAGTGCAATGGTTTTGAAGTAAAATACCATCTTGACATGAAATATTGTGTTGTAGTTGAATTTCATGAGGATCGATGACATTAATGGGCAATGATGATTCCCACAATGCCATCCGAGGATGCCCCTATTGAGGTGAGGAGCCATCCAAGGTACTACTTCCTTTTTGGAAAATGGTTGTTGAAGTCGACAAGAAGGAAGCCTCAACTGATCAAGAGAAATACTGATGCAAGGGACCAGGATCTATGATATGATAGGTTAACATAGGCATGATGGCGAGAAATGGCTGAAAACTGATGATGGGAGTTCAGTGGCCCAAGGTTGGAGCTTGAAAAAGAAGTTTGGCAGTAGTCACAATGAGTTCTGAGAAGGAAATACCTGGAGTCGGTAGGATGTCTAGGGTGGGTATATGTTTGTTATGAATGTCGTGGTGGCTTTGCGTGAAAGATGTGTGTAATGTTCCTAAATTAGCTTCAACTAATGGGAACATTAATTTTTCCTTGTTTATTTTTGCATTTCATAATTGATGAATAAATTTTAAAGGAGGACATGTAAAACTCCTGAAAACCAAGAATAAATCAATGCCTATGTGAATAAAGACATATTTCGGCTATGTAAATTATATCTTGCAAGTGTAAATGGGTTAAATCACAAGAAGGGGTCATCTTTGACCAAGTCAAACAACACAGTCTATATGCATTGAACCTCTTTGAGGGACAACACAGTTCTAGAAGGAGGATCTAATGTGAAAAGGGTTAAGTGATTCAAGGTTTTTTAGGGTTTGGCAAGACTCCTAATTTATAAAAGGAAGAGGAGGGCAGCAAGGAAAGGGTTGTTGAAGATGTTATTTCTAAAGGTCTGTCTGTTTAGACATCCCTTGTTGGGCATTCCTGTTCAGGAATCCCACCTCCTTCCTTCAACAGCTCTTGGAGGAGAATTGTGCTAAACTTCTCCACTATCAGGCTTGGGCCAAGTTTCACCTTACATTACAGTGCTGCCCATGTTGAGGGTTGAGCTGCCTTGTGAGTTGCAGCAAGTGGAGATCTAGATCTACTCAGATCTAGATGATAGCCATGGCTCTTCTCAGTGAGTGTGTCATTTAACCTCCTAGAAGAGTTCATTTGCTGAGTATACTTCATATCTAGATCTTGGCATCAGGCCATATTATCTTCAGAAGCTAAAACACTATTTCTCTCCCTAAGACAACGTTATTTGTAGATCTACAGTTGCAGGGTGTTCTGCTTGCATTTTGGAGGAGAGATCTCCGGTGATTGGATTCATCCTTCACTGTGGCGATCCTTAGATTGGCCAACCAATCTATGTTCTATTTCAGATCTGATATTTTACATTTACATGTTTAAGTGATTTTCTAAATCATTCTGCAGATCTGCATTCTTAGATCTCAGATCTACTTCCGGTGCTTCATGTTTTGAGCAAAACCCTAAGGGGAATGTATATATCAGCCTCTCTTGTACATGGATCTGTATTGGATCCATATTTTTATGTAAAAATCTGATCTAGATCTGAAGAATCAATAAAATACTGCTTCAGCCCTAGAAATCACGCTGTCATGGTTATGCAGTCTTTTAACATGGTTGTAGCACCTCTTTCCTGAGGATTTCTTCTGTATTGTCTCATTCTTTCTTATATAAATGTATTAGTTATGCCTATGATCTTATTTTTTAATGTTCAAACCTTATTTCATTCATACCCTTCCGAAAATCACGCTCACATGCTTCAGTAAATTTCTGCATACTTCTAGCCATGGGAAATCAAGGTTTTCTAGCCTAGTTAGGAAAGGAGGAACTGTTTAACACAGAAAAACTTATTTTTTTTTTGTTGAAATTTGACATGGGAGTCCCTCATAACCCTAACTATCAGATCCAACCACTTTTCCATTTTATTTGTATGTAGATATCTGAATACACTCGTTTTAGGGCCTAAATCCTCACTTTTCCCCACCTTTTTCCTTATAAAACATTGTATAAAGTTGCTGCTGCATATTTTATTGAAGGTTAAGTATTTTTACATCTGTATGAATTATATTTATGTAGCTCCACATTGGTAATAACTCATATTATTCCCAATAGTGTAGCTGTTCCAATTTTGGAACATTAAAGTGGTATCAGAGCAAGATCTTTGGCTCAGCCTGTGGCTTCAAGCCAAAGTGTTATAGAGCAAGGAGAAAGGTTAGAATGATGGAGAGCATGGGTTTACTCTCATCAGTTTTCATATCTAAGAAGAACCTCTCCAAGGAGGCTGAGCAAGAAGGAGAAAGAAGAAGCAGTGAAACTCCTCGAAAGTTTCAAGAGTAGAAAGATCTTCTGATTAGATCTACAAGATATATACATGAGGAACATTCTAAATCTTCATCTCATGGATATGTTCACACAGCCATATCACCAAATCTTCAGCATTCTATCTGTGATTTCTTCATGAAGAGGAAGAAAGGAGGTGTGCCTAAGAAGGAGACTCTTAGAGACTATTTGGAGGAGTAAGAAGCTCAGTCCAAGGAGTTCAAAGATAAATTGAACTTCCAAGTATTTTGCAAGATCAAGGAAGGAAAAGTCATAAAGAAGGAGCAGAATGGTAATGGTAGATTCTATCTATCTATCTTTGATGGATCACCTAAATGTCCAGTTAGAGTTTTGCTGGAGGAGCTGGATAACTTTGGGCAACAACATCAAGTTTCAGAGATTGAAGCCATCAAACTAGCAGCACTGTATTTTGAAGGTAAAGCATATGCTTGGTGGTTGTTTGAGTCTTTTTCCTTGAACAATGCCAATACACGTACTTATGCAAGGTTTATTGCAAGATTGATAGAAAGGTTTGATGAAGCTCCATGTGTATCATCTTCTGTTGACACTATCAAACCACTTCAAACAAATCTTTTACATGAGTTAGAAGGGTCTATGAGTCCAACTCCATTTATGAAGACTATGGAAGAAGGTGTAAGTTTGTTTGATGCCTTTCCAAGGGCAAGATCTCTATTGAGTGAAGGGTCCTCTTCTCAAGAGGAAATCATGAAGGTTTCTCCTTCAATAGATGACCAAGATCTAATGTCTCTCATTGATGGTGGGACAATTTCAGTTATTGATGAGCAGGAGAAGGTAGGAGATGATTACGCAGTCAAAAAAAAGGCACCTCAAGTAACTCATGAAGAATAAGTTGGAGCACTTTCTCCAAGGGAAGAAACTCTTGCACTCTTGCAAGGAGTTCCACAAGATCTCACACATAGAGCTCTTGGTACAACACATGAGTAGCATGTACCATCATTTTCAAATGATGAGATCTTGATGATAGAAGAAGGAAAAGAGGAGGAAGGGCATCACAAGAAGAAGAGCATTGATCCTTCTCTGTTTCAAAGCTTTGAAACACAAAGAAGGCAAGAGGACATATGCATTAAAGGTAGGGGAAAATCTGTCTACCTACATCCTCATTCTACTCTATGCCTTGACACCTCTTTGCAAGGGGGTACTTTGCTAGGAGCACCTCTTGATAGGAGGAAATCTAAAGTTTTCTCTCAACTATGGGTAGCATATTCATACTTGGCTAAGGAGGGAGCCTTGGGAGAAGCTAGCATAGCACAGAGAATCTCTCATGAATTCAGAAGAGAGATGAGCAATTTCCTAAAAGGGGTATTACTAACTACCACTCGGATATCTGCGCTGAGAGAGGAGAAATCAGAGATCTATGATGGCATGAGCATGAGGGCACATGGAAACTCCATATCTTTGGGGTAGCTCATGATCTCTTCATTCACAAAGAATATTTCTGAAGATGGCAAGGGGATCCTAACCCTCTTGTATGTATGGGCCAAAATGAGGAAGTTTTGGAAGACAAGGACTTTCTGAGGGAAAGTTGATTTCCATATGCTTCAATCTTGTCTTGAGAAAGATCAGCTGCAAATGGGGAAGCAGAGAGGAGATTTTGATACTCCCACATGTGATTTTGATATCAAGGATGTCAAATATGGGAGCCATGATATGACCGGGGCATCATTTCAAACTTCTACAGCGTTGTCATTCTTGGAGAGTTTGGATCCTTATTGGGATTCCCAACTCATGATGGAATACTCCAAGGACCTTTTCACATGGGGGATTCTTAATGGGGAAGTAGTGGATGAAAGGTTCAAGGTGGTTGATGGAGTTATCTATTTCTATAATATTATTCTTTTGGTTAGTGACTCCAAGCTCAAAGAGAGACTACTAGATGCCATCTATGAGATCCTGCTTTCCAAACCCAATGGTTTTGTTAGAGCATATCATACTCTCTTGGGTGGATTCATATGGGAAGGGTTCAAAGAAGAGGTGCACTCTCACATGAATATGTGCATGGACTACTTGGTAGAGGAGGAGGAGCCTAGCTCTTTGGAAGAGCCATCATTTCAATCTCCTTACTCATTGAGTGTAAGAGGGAACTCATCCATGAGTTACCCCACTGATGTAAATCAAGTATATATAGAGAGACTTCTCTTTCTAAGAATTATAATGTATCTCATATATTCTTATATTTTTATAACACTCATTTGTAGGATATTGTGCCAAGATGGGGCACTAAGTATGAGGGGTTTCATGGGCCACTCAGGGCCATGAACTATGTTGATGCAGGTCATTCCTTGGATAATCTTGGGAAGCTATTATATTCTTCATGGTGTGATTCCTTTACACCAGCTATGATGTGCATTCTCCAAGCATTCCAAAGACATGAGGCAACAAACAAGTGTTGGGGAAGGCACTTGTAATATCTTATCCTATGGCAGTTAAGGATAAAACTGCGCTGGTTGCACATGAGGGAACATCTTCCTTCCCATCTATCATATATGGCAGCTAGCATGCTCCTAATCATGATCCCACAAGCTGAAGATGTCCTTATCTTTGTTGGGGGCATAGTTGGAGGAAAGGCACACTTGTTGGATGTGCCCTTGGGGAAAGAAGTTCCCCATTATTTTTGCAGTGTATGCTTCAATGGGAGCATGAGAGTTTGTATGACCACTATGACAGATCACTTGTCTCTTTGTAAAGTGAGCCATATGTTTGTTGGTAGCATGCCTCTCATATGTATTGGGGAGGATTTTTTTCTATGGATTGCCAAGTTGGGAGGTGATCCACTTCATCTGGATGATAGCATGGAGATGGGAGTCTTTCATGGATCATGAAAATCCCCATGATTATCATCACTTCTATCTTGAGGAGGCCATGGATTAGCATGACGGTTTCCACAAAAACCTTCCATTTCTTCATGATGAGAGCCCTTGGTTTTATTCACCAAAGGCTAGCTTGCATATTGAGGGAGGACCATTGGAAGACAGAGTTATTGCAGAAGATTTAGAGCAATGGTGGAGACTAACAGATGAGAAGGCCACAAGAGAAGAAGGGGAATTTTTGAAACACCCTTGCAGTTGCTTGAGGACAAGCAACATTTTGGAGGGGGAGACTGTAATGTTCCTAAATTAGCTTCAACTAATGGGAACATTAATTTTTCCTTGTTTATTTTTGCATTTCATAATTGATGAATAAATTGTAAAGGAGGACATGTAAAACTCTTGAAAACCAAGAATAAATCAATGCCTATGTGAAAAAAGACATATTTGGGCTATGTAAATTATATCTTGCAAGTGTGAATGGGTTAAATCACAAGAAGGGGTCATCTTTGACCAAGTTAAACAGCGTAGTCTAGATGCATTGAACCTCTTTGAGGGATAGTGTAGTTCTATAAGGAGGATCTAATGTGAAAAGGGTTAAGTGATTCAAGGTGGTTTAGGTTTTGGCAAGACTCCTAACTTATAAAAGGAAGAGGAGGGAAACAAGGAAAGGGTTGTTGAAGATATTATTTCTGAAGGTCTGTATGCTTAGAAATCCCTTGTTGGGCATTCCTGTTCAAGAATCCCACCTCCTTCCTTGAGCAACTCTTGGAGGAGAATTGTGCTAAACTTCTCCACTATCAGGCTTGAGCCAAGTTTCACCTTACATTACAGCGCTGCTCATGTTGAGGGTTGAGCTGTCTTGTGAGTTGTAGCAAGTGGAGATCTAGATCTGCTCAGATCTAGACGATAGCAGTGGCTCTTCTCAGTGAGTGTGTCATTTAACCTCCTGGAAGAGTTCATCTGCTGAGTATACTTCAGATCTACATATTGGCATTAGGCCATATCATCTTCAAAATCTACAACACTTTTTCTCTCCCTAAGACAACGTTATTTGTAGATCTACAGCTGCAGGGTGTTCTGCTTGCATTTTGGAGGAGATATCTCCGGTGATTGGATTCATCCTTCACTGTGGTGATCCATAGATTAGCCAACCAATCTATGTTCTATTTCAAATCTGATATTTTACATGTACAAGATTCAGTTATTTTTTGAATCATTCTGCAGATCTACATTCTTAGATCTCAGATCTACTTTCAGTGCTTCATGTTTTGAGCAAAACCCCAAGGGGAATGTATAGATCAACCTCTCTTGTACATGGATCTATATTGGATCTATATTTTTATGTACAAATCTGATCTAGATCTGAAGAATCAATAAAATTCTGCTTCAGCTCTAGAAATCACGCTGTCATGGTTATGCAGTCTTTTAACATTGTTGTAGCACCTCTTTCCTGAGGATTTCTTCTGTATTGTATCATTATTTCTTATATAAATGTATGAGTTATGCATATGATATTATTTTTTAATGGTCAGACCTTATTTCAGTCATACCCTTCAGAAAATCACGCTCACATGCTTCAATAAATTTCTGCATACTTCTAGCCATGGAAAATCAGGGTTTTCTAGCCTAGTTAGGAAAGGAGGAACTGTTTAACACAGAAAAAACTTATTTTTTTTTTGTTGAAATTTGACATGGGAGTCCCTCATAACCCTAACTATCAGATCCAACCACTTTTCCATTTTATTTGTATGTAGATATCTGAATACACTCGTTTTAGGGCCTAAATCCTCACTTTTCCCCACCTTTTGCCTTATAAAACGCTGTATAAAGTTGTTGCTGCATATTTTATTGAAGGTTAAGTGTTTTTACATCTGTATGAATTATATTTATGTAGCTTCACATTGGTAATAACTCATATTATTCCCAATAGTGTAGCTGTTCCAATTTTGGAACATTACAGGGTGAATCTCCGACCAAGAGTGATTAGGGATTGCTGCCATGGGAGAGAAAGTGGATGGATGGGTAAGGGATTTTGTCCTAAAAAAAAAAATTGTACACTTTCCAAAAGAATATAAAAGGGGTTTGGATGTACAAACACGGAGATGGATGCCCCAAAAACATGAAAATGATCGCTCATTGATGGTGTGAGGAAGGTGTCTTTGCTGAGGGTGGGGTCCCCATTGGTTAGTCTTGGTGTTGAAGTGGTGAAGTGGATGGAAAATTTTGCAGATGGGCTATGCTGATGGAGGGATGGTAGGCCAAATGCAAGACACAATGGTGCGTATTCAATCTTCTTGCGAAAATGGTAGTCTGGGAAAGGGGTTTTATAGTGATATGGTAAAACTTGACTTGATGTATGATAGATGAATGGCCATGAAGTGTTTCCCAGAATGGGGTGTTATGGATATGGCATCATATTTTTTGATGCATGGTCTACTTGAGTGATGTATGCCATGGAGGGGGAGGTTCTACCTACTGACGAGGATGTTTATCATGTGCAAGGTGGGGAGATGATAAACATGGTCGGGTTTTTGGAACCTATGGTTTGTGGAGAAATCATGTCAGGATATGCAGAGCTTCTATGGGACTCTATCATGCTAAATATAGAATAATACCTGCTCTGGAACCTTCAGTGACTGGTGCAACAGGTGGTTTGTCGTATTGTGTAATACCTGCAACAAATAACCCAAGTGAAAGCATATTTTTCATTCAAATATATTGACAAATGAATGAAAAAACGATAAGAGAGGGCATAACTATCGGGACTGAAAAACTATTTTTTCGGAGGCGTGAATGTGTGAATCCTCCTTTGGGCATTATGAGGTGTTGATCAGTGTGTTGCTTTCAGTTTCGCAATTGGGCATTCTGAGCTCCCGTTATGGTCCCTCAAAAAAATTGAAAAGGGTGATATATAGGTCAATATGGCTCATTTCAATTCATTTGTGTCATTTGAGAGTTGTGAGGTCATAGCTTGCTACCAAGCCTTTCTTGACGTTGTGGTCAGGTTGTGTACCAAGGATTCACACCATTAGTGCCAAGTAGGTCCCGGAACATCGAGCATTTCAATTTTTTAGTTTTAGTATTGGGAGGTCCGTAGAAATTAGGTTTGTGCAGACCCCTACTTATTTTTGGCCTTGACCGCACAAGTGATCAAGGTACAGGCGCAGAGACCTCCTCTGAAATTTGAGGTTTTCGGTGGAGATATTTCATATATGGGAATTTTTTCACGTGGCTTCCACGACTTTATGAGATACAAATGCTCAATATGTGTGCCTGTCTGAGAAACATGCACGTCAAAAAAGGCAAGGAAATTTTTTGAAATTTTTTAATTTTTGATGTCATTGATGTGTGTCTGTTTGGTGACAGGATGTTGTGGAGAGAGAGAGACTAGCCAAATCTAGGTATTGATGTGGCACGATATTCCAATGCCCATCGGAAACTATCTCAGTGGGGTCTCGTCAAGTTCCTTGTTAATGACCTCCTGCTGTGTTACTTGGTCCGTTGTTGAAACAAGCACTGCAAAGTGATGGTATTGCGAGGGCATGACATTCCTATCCATCCAGAGACAGATATATATTTTGTGATCGGTTTGTTGCCTCAAGGTGAGGCACTCACCCACCCACTCCAACCTAGGAGGGTGGCTCTCCTTTGTTAATTGGAGCATCATTGTGGCAGTGCTCCCCTTTTAGATGTATGCATCCTTATATCATCAGTGACTGATCTAGCCGAGCGATGTGTGCTGGCTATGATCGTGCAATTGGTTGGGTTGTCGTCACTGCACAAGGCATTGAGACCTTAGATCGGTGTTCTATGCCGACTTTGGTCCAAATATCTCTTTGAATTTTCTCGTCATTGTTATGATGGTATGGTGTCGCAACTAGCGAAGTTTCGATCAAGATATAAGCTATTACATATGCTAGCATTATGTGTAGCATTATGTTCGAGAGGGTGGTACTGCTACGACCCGTGGTGGAAGTTCCTATGGGGTTTCACCAGGACCCTCAAATGAGGTGATGGGCGCTAGTGATGCCTCGCGATGGGGGAGGGGAGGTGGGTCGCTATTGGAATGCGACCATAGAGGCTTGTTTTGAGGAAAACCATCAAATTGTCCTCTAGTATCTATACTCCGGGATGGACTATCGGGGAGATCCAGATATGGGTCTTCCTGCTAGGTATGTGTGGGGATCAAAAGGTATTATTTTTGTTCTTTTTATGCATTTGTTGAGTATTTATGATGTGTATATTTATGTGTGTATTGTGGTGACACTGACACTATCTTTGTTTCTCTTGTAGATGTGGGAGTGGTTGGATGACCTATTGGTCGGTTGGTGGGACACCAACCCATGCGGAGGGTTTCAGGTGGAGGAGCTTAGCCCCAGGCTAGGGGGCAGGGTGGAGATCCAGGGCAGCCTGAGGGTGGTTATGGTGCTGGCCCTTTTAGGGAGGGTAGAAGCTCAGTTGCTGTCGAGTGTGTTGCGACTATCACTCATGCTGAGGTGGACGAGGCACGGATGGTGGATAATCTAGCTGCATTCGAGGCCCGATCCACCGATCTAGCAGATGCTTAGGGTCGAGTGGAGAGGCTAACCCAGGGTATGCCAACCCGGGATTTCGTCGATGATTTAGATGGTGTTTGGCTGGAGACATTGATTGCTTGGGAGAGAGGCTATCATTCGACTCTGTAACGTGTGGCAGCTTCTGTTTTGGTTGTTGCCCCAGTGTTGGCACTGGGTGCAGTTGTGGGTCGAGGTGGCCCACTTGGTGGGGTTCAATCGTAGAGACACTTTTTAATCAGGGAAAACACCCATTATGAGGATGCTTCCCTTATTTTTTATGACATATGTATTTTTTGGCTGACCTGCGAGTTAGGGACATGACTCGTTATTTGTAATCAAACATATTTTTTGGTATATATGCGAGATGTATTTTTTGCGGCTCTTGATTATGTGTCTATGGTTTATATGATTTGATGGATGTTGTGCATCATTGATTGAGATATATATATATATATATATATATATATATATATATATATATATATATATATATATATATAGATATATAAATTTTATGTTTTGGTTTTATGTATGATGGTTTATACGAGATGCATTCGAGTCTAGGATGTGATTAGCTATGCATTCTACCATCTGGTTTTTATTTCTTGGTACATGTGTAAATGTAATATGATCAAATTGACGGCTTAATTTTTTTTCACGCAAATATTTTCTAAACAGTTGTGAATCTCGTACTTCAAATTATTGGTTTAACTACAAAAACACTAATTGGGAATCAAGGTATATATGCAAGTGGTGGATTCCTTGATTGAAGGAATCACTCATGAGCTCGATGACGACATCATATTCTACCTGATTGTTGGTATTTGATTTCATGCATACTCTGTTGGTAAAGAATGGCAATCAGTCAGGGTAGTAGATGACTGAGGCGGCTGCTACTAGATTTTGAGACCATTTCGATGCTCTATCAGCGAATCCAAAATAATGGTTGGGGGTCCAATCCATTTGTGACACCAGAGCACTTTTTTAGAACTAGTCTGTGATATTTGTGATAAAAAAAGGTTTGCGACATGCATGTTATCTCTAGGATTGAAGCCTCTTGACCCTTATGGGTAAAATTTCTTGAGGTAGAGCCCATTGATGGGGTTTTTTAGCCATGTTCTATCGGGATCTAATAATATGTATGCCCCCTTGAGGAGATAGTGTTTTATAACATAGGAACCTTTATACAGGGTTTCAAACTTCCCGGCCCCTAGGGCTTCTTTCGCAACATCATAGCGAAGGACTAACTCCCCTTCGGTAAATTATCGAGGGGTGATGTTGCGATCGAACGATGCTTTCACCCATTTTTATGGGAGTCAATATGTTTTAGTGAATGTCTTTGACTTTCGTCGATGAGTTCTAGTTTTACTAAGTGTTTCTCTAGAGGCTAGGTGTCATTGAGGAGTTTAATGGTGGTGTGTAAGTTCAGGATTTCGCATTCTATGGGAATCACGACTTCGACCTCGTACACAAAGTAGAAGTGTGTGAACCCTGTTGATGTTTTCACTACTGTGCGGTATGCCCAAAGGGCGAAGAAAATCATGTGGTGCTAGTTTGTTTTCTAGTTATTCACCATGCATTGTAACATCGTTTTGAGTACTTTTTTTACAAATTCTTCCTGTACATTGGATTGGGGGTAGTATGGTAAAGTGAATTCATGTGTGAATCCAAGTTTATGAGAGCGCTCATGGAAAACCTCATTTTCAAAGTGTCTTCCATCGTTAGAGACTAACTCTTTTGGTACACAAAACTGAGCGGTGACATGGTTGAACAAAAATCGTGCAACGGTTTTTGCTGTGTTATCGTATATGGGAATAGCCTTTGCCCATTTTATGAGATAGTCGATGGCCATAATAATGTATTTGTGGTTGCCTGACGACACGGGGTTGCAAGTAATGAATTCAATACCCCATTTGTAGAAAGGACCAATAACTATGACAGGGTGCAGGGGAGCGAGTGGCGCTCTTGCCTTTTGAGCGAAGCGTTGACATCGCTCGCACATTTTGACTACTAAGATGTAGTCGCAGAATAAAGTGGGCCAAAAATATCCTACCCACATGAATTTTTGGGTAGTAGCCATTCCAGAGAGGTGGCCACCGCAAGCTCCGATGTGATAGACATTAAGGGCTTGCTCAGCTTGGTTGTGAGTGAGGCATTGACATAAAATGGTGTCGATGCCCCGCTGATAAAGGAAATCTCCCATGAGGAGGTATCGGGGGGCCTCGTGGTGGATGCGCCTATGATAATCACGAGTTAGCATTGGTTTTAACTTTTGGGTTCGTAGGAATAAGAGAATATCTGCATACCAAGGGTCGTCGGTCATCACTAGGAAGAGATGTTCATCCGGTAGTGAATCATTGACTGGTTATCCTTTGGTCTGACTTGGGAGGTCAACGATGAACTCAGATAAAATTAAATCCTTCTTTATTTTTTGGGAACTAAACTGTAAGTCGAACTCTTGCAGTATAAATATCCAGCGAGCATACTTATGGTTCATCAAACGGTGGGTGAGCAGGTATATCATGCGGTTGATATCTGCAAAGACAGTTGTAGTCCTTAAGATAATGTAGTGGTGAATTTTTTGGACTGTGTGTATTAATTCTAGGGGAGGTCTTCTCTTCTAGCTCATATCTTAATTTGGGGCCTGATAAGTTTTTACTAACGTAATAAATTACTTGTTCCTTACCATCGGGGCCCTCTTGGATTAACACCCCGGCCAAAGCGGTCTTGGACGTTGATAGATACAGGGTGTAATCCTTGTCATAGTTTGGTGGAATGATCAAGGGTGTTGAAGATAATGTGTCTTTCAGCGTCTAAAATTATTTTTTGGCTTGATCATCCCATTAGAATGGGATGTCCTCACGGAGGAAGTGTAGGAATCCCTAAGCTCAAGTGGCATAGTCTGGGATGAAGCGTCTCAGAAAATTGGCCTTTCCCTGCAAGCTTTGAATTTTCTTGATGGTTCAAGGTGGTGGTACCTCTTTGATAGCTTGGACATTGAGGGGGTCCACTCTAATACCTTGTTGGGATACAATAAAACCTAGATGCAATCCTGTAGTGATGTAGAAGATGCACTTGAGGGGATTCAAGCGTAGGTTTTATTGTTGGCATCATTGGAATACTAGTCGCAGATCTTCGAGATGATCAGATCGCTTCTTGGAACGAATGGTGAGGTTATCCAAGTTGGCGAGGATGAGGTGTGCCAAGTCATGAAAGATATAATTCATGGCCCATTGGAAAGTGGTTCCAACATTTTTTAGACCGAATGGCATAACCTAATATGTGAACGTGCCACATGGGGTGGTGAACGTGGTCTTGTATTGGTCAGTGTGCCGTATTTGGATTTGATTATACCTAGAGAAACCATCCTTGAAGGAGAGGGCCTCGTGTCTTGCACAAGCATTGATGAATTGGTCGATGAATGGGGTAGGGTAATTTTCCTTTAGACAGGCTTTGTTCAAATCACGAAAATCGGTACAGACGCGAATGGTGCCATGTTTTTTCATGACAGGAATAGGGTTGGAAACCCATGATGTGTAAGCGATGGGGTAGATAAACTGACTTTGTGAAGCTTATCAATTTCTCATTTAATTTCTGTTGCCTTGGATGGTTGCAGTTGACGTTTTTTCTGGCGTACGAGTGGTACCTTAGGCCAGGTGTCAATGTGGTGCTCTACTATAGTGGGACTAAGCCTTGGCATTTCCGAGTAGTCCCATGCGAAGATATATCGATGTGTAAGCGATGGGGTAGATAAACCTGCCTTTGTGAAGCTTATCGATTTCTCATTTAATTTCTTCTGCCTTCGATGGTTGCAGTTGATGTTGTTTTTGGCGTATGAGTGGTACGTCAGGCCAGGTGTCAATGTGGTGCTCTACTATAGTGGGACTAAGCCATGGAATTTCCGAGTAGTCCCATGTGAAGATATCTCGATACTCTTGAAAAAAATGGGTGTATGAGGTTACCTCGTCTGGAGAACATGCTACCCCCAATGATATTTCTTCAACTTTCTTAGGATTTTGAGAGATATTCACCTTGATGGTAGACATATTCCCTTCTTCGAACGCATTGGGTGCCGAAATGGGATTCTTGAACCAATCAGATTTCCTCAATGTAAGGAAATATTTTGATTCGATTGTGTAAATATCTTGGTTTATTGGGTTGTTAGGGTCGAACATATTTTCAGGAAGGAAATATGACCGGTGATGTATTACATCCCATGGATAATCTGGTTTCTTCATGGCCTCAAGAATATCCTAATCGAAGTGGAATAAGGATCCTAAGGGGGATTGAGTCTGTGTAAGGCCATGAAGCGGTTTTTCAGTCCTAATGAAGCTGGTCGACAGACATTAATAATATTCTATTTTCAATGCGATGGAACCATACGCGGTCTACAGGGTGTAGATAGATTATGTTTGCACCGTCGTTGGCACAACTACTCTCGTAGTTGTAGCTAACTCGACACCTATGACTGATGAGCAGACATCACAAGTCATGGTTTCGATACACAATGATATGAATTGTATATGATGTATCGTGTCATCGGTGTTTGGTGGGGGAGGAATTTCCATTGTGGTGGCTTGCATGAGAGCAAGTCTAGGTTCCTCACGAGGTGTACCAAGGGTACTTGAACTTTCCGATATTTGGAAATTGTGATTCGTGAAAAGGTGCTTGAATGTTTCCATTAAGGGGCATGCCTTTGTTTCATGGTTATGTCCGGTGAAAATAGTGCACGGTACCACAGTGTGTTGGAAATATGATGCAGAGTGTTGTCCTTGATGGCAACCCACTGAATAAAGATGAAGACATGCGACTGTTGACATGTGTTGTCCTTGATGGCAATCCACCTGATGAAGTTATGCTTGACTTGATGGACTTAGTAAATGATGTAAATCTGATGTGATATAATATTTGTTGACAATATGATGCTGAGTGTTGTCCTTGAAAGGCAACCCATCTGATAAAGATGATGACAACTTACTTGATGAAGTTGTGCTTGATAGAATATGTTCTTGATGAAGGAAATCTGATGTATCTACAGTGAGTACAGAAGGCAATGAAGAAAGGATTTCAGCATATGCTAGATTCTATGATGAAAAAGAGTATGTCTCTAGGTATACGCGGATTGGCCTAGGGGAAGTCGCGTATGCACGCGAAAAAGAACGTGCCAAGTCGCGTATGGGCTAAAGCGCTCAAAAAGTGCAAAACCAAGGGTAACCACCATGGTATTGACCCATGGTATTGGGTAATGATCCGCCTAATTGACCCCGTCCAGGTAGTTTTGGGCTCATGGTATTATTTTGGCCCATGGTATTGAAAAAGGGGCTCATGGTATTGAAAAAGGATAAACCTATATAAGGAGAACAAATTCATTGTGCATAATATGAGTGTGGGTGCAAGATGTCTGAGCTTGAATGAATACTTCTCTCGGAAGTATATCTGAATGGAAAGGGTTACACTTGAATGATAAATCTGAATGTATGATGCACCAATGATGAAGAAGGGGATCTAGATCTGAATTGCTCTTGTTATGGAAGGCTTAGATCTGTGATGAGGCGAGCATCTAAGCGAACATATGTCTGAAGCAAAAGGGTAGATCTGAACTGAATATCTGATCTGATGAAGTATGCTGCTCTGTAATGATTGAAGATCTATACGCTACTTCGTCGCGGAGGAAGTGCGTATATACGCGACTTCAGCGAAGAGAAAGCGCGTATGCGCAATAAAATATACACTGAGGTATACGCTGGTTTGTGTGGACGGAAGCGCATATGTACGCGACATCAGAGAAGGGAAAGCGCGTATGCAAACTAGGGTTTGCTGAAGCAAAGGGTATGAAATATCTGATCTGTTCTACTGTGTTTCTGCTATCTGATCTGTGTTGATAAGTATCTATTGGTGATGTATGTTTGTGCTTAAAAGTATGGAAAGGGTCCAGTCTGAAAATATGATGAAACGTGGCCTACAAGTATTGTTCTATTGAAGTTGTTGGATTTAGTGTGAAAATTGATGAAACGTGGTCCGAAGGGGTGCTGAGGGTTGTAGCCTTGATCGGGGGGTTGTAGCTCCCTTCCGGGAGGGCCTGTAAGCTTTGAGTCAGGGGGTCGTAGCTCCCTTCCAGGAGAGGCTGGTAAACGAGCGCAGGTGGGTGCCTGCGTGCTGGTCAAGTCTGCGCCAGCACATATGTTGTAAGATTTTTTCTCTATAATAAAATATTGAAGGCTGAGCAACTGCAGCGGTGGTTTTCTCCCGATTTGGGTTTCCACCTAAAAATCCTGGTGTTCATGTGTGATGCTTTATTCTGTTCTTACTGCACATGTTTACTGTTTATTGAACATCTGATGAATGAATGATGGAATAATATAAGTGAAGATTTAATGACAGATCTAGATCTCTGTGTATACGCTAGTTTCATAAAGGGGATCCGCGTATATACGCTAGTTTACTGAAGGAAAGTAGCGTATGGGTTTAAGGAATGAAAAAGTAAAAAGATTTGATTATACGGTGAATGCGATTCCTTCCCTCTCAGTATTTTTCCCAACACAGTGCCTATCGAGTATATCGTGTGAGAACCAACACTACTCTTCATTTCTGAAGTGGACACTCAGAAAGGATCAGGCCTAGGGGAAATATTTGTTGATCAGCGGTTGTCATTGACGTCAACCCAAGCAGCACCAGGGGCTTACCCAATATTGCATGGGAATTTTGACCTACCAAATTAATATATTCTGGGTCAATAATGATTTTTATGGTTTCTAATTGTCGAGATGTTTCCGTTGATATATGGCACACCATGTAATTCTTCACGGTTTGAGAGATATTCATGTTTGAAGTTTGTACCCCCAGTTAGTGGGCTAAAACCCCATGGGGTTGGGGCATGGGTCATTGAAAAGTAATAATTAATATTTTTTATTCTCTGAAAATCCCTCCCACTTTCACTTGTTGAAGCCCCTCTCAAATTAAGCATTCATATAAATTGTGATCTTCGTTTCCTCCTTATGTAGGGGATTTGGCCATCTGAAACAGGTCATTGTGGAATTTCCGCTCTAAATTTTTTTCTACGAAGGCTTAGAAGCTGAAATTTTTATGAGGTGAAGAAAAAATCCTAAGGAAGCTACAGTAAAAATTTCAGATCAAGTTGCACAAAATGTTTGGAGATATTATTTTTGGAAGTAAGGGTTTTTGTAGGCTCCTGAAATTCATCTCAAAGAAATGACCTTGGTAAAATCATCATAAATCTCTCTTTGAGTATCGGATTGGAATTACATAAAAAGTGGTAGATAGTGAACAGTATTTAGTTTTTTCTCTATCAATTTCAGAGGAAAATTAAGAAACAGTGACACGTGGCATGTTGTACAAGTACGCTCTGCGGAAATAGTCCATAATTAGGGCAGTGTGAGAAATTGGGTATAACTCTCTTTTGGAAAATCCAAATTGGGTCAGAACTGTGGTATTGGAAAGAAGAATCAGAGGAATACTACAGGATTGAAAATCAGATATTGAGGATTTGAAATAACAAAGATACACTAGATTCAATATCTTGCTCCTAGAAGGCAAGAAAAAGCTAGATCATGTGTTGTCAAGGATTGCAAAGGACTAGACTTTCTACAAAAGAAAAGCAAAAAAAGGTGCAACAGAGGGTAGCATAACAAGAGCAGAAACCAAGGTGCATAACAACAGCAAGAAGTTCATCATATGAAGTCTTCAAGTGGGCAGCACTGCATACAATCATTGTAAAGGTATCATTGTACTTAGTCATTATAAATACATTATTGTACAAATTGTACTAGTGTCTATCTACCAAGGGTTGAAGAGGCAGTGTTGGGAGGTCTAGGATCATCATTAGGTGGTTGTGTCAAAGTTGGGGTTATGGTATAGTATGTCTTCTTCTTCTACATCATTCTATATCATTGTAAAGTGGACCATTTTCCCTGGTATGGGAGTCCATTCTTCTTTTATTCTTCTACAGGGTGGTAGGGTGGTGATAGGGTGAGTTGTAGCTCATTGGGTGTTGGGGAATTTGTTCAGTTACTACTGAATAATCTTGGGCGTTGGAGCGTCCATCCAGTGGGAGCTAGAGAAGAATGCTTTTCTAGATTCTAGGAAGTTGGAGCTTTATTTTCAATTGGAGTTGAATATTAGAGAATTATTAGAAAAGCATTAGGTGGTTTTTGTCCCGGAGTGGGTTTCCACCTTAAAAACTATGTGCATTTATGTTCCTCTTGTTTGATGCTATCATTGTACAAACACTAATAATAATTGAATATTAACTAATGCTCTAATTGAAAGAATTACTGATTCACCTCCCTTCTCAGTATTTCCAACAATTGGTATCAAAGCTTGGTTCCTTCAATAACAATTTAACAACTAGAAGGAGGTCATGGAGTATACCAAGAATGGTGTACCTCTATTCAATGAAAATAATTATGCACTTTGGAAAGGACTAATGGAGGTCTATCTCTTGGCACAAGGTTACGAAGTATGGGACACTGTTCAAAATGGATTTACATCAACTGTGGATGAACAAGGTAAGAAGAATTTGGTAAATGATGCAAAAGAAAATAATATTATTATCAGTGGACTTATTGAATCTGCTTATCATAGGGTGTTGGGTTGTAAAACCACCAAAAATGTATGGGACAAGCTTGAGAATATATATGCAGGTGACTCAAATGTCAAAGAAGCAAAGCTTCAAATCTATAGAGAAAAATTTGAGCAACTCAGAATGAAAGAAGATTGCAACATTGCTGCATACTTTCAATACGTTTATGAAATAACCAATACTCTGGAAGGATTGGGAGAGTCAGTTAACGAGAAGACTATTATACAGAAGATTCTTAGAACGTTGCCAGGGAGATTCAACCCAAAGGTATCGGTCTTAGAATACAGTGCAAATCTGGAAAAACTCAGCAAAGAGGAATTACATGGAGTTCTCATAGCATATGAAATGAGACTTGATGAAGAAGAGGGTAATTCACATCTAGAAACTTTGTTCATTGCATCTAAGAAAACCAATAAGGATAAACAACCTTCAATTGAAAAGACATGCACCTGCAAGTGTGAAGAAAAGGGAGATGATGAAGAAGGTCTTTCAGATGAAGAATATGCTTACTTCATGAGAAAACTACAAATTGGTAAGGGACAATTCAAAGGCAAACTTCCATTGATATGTTTCAACTGTAATGAGGTTGGGAATTTTGCAGCAAAATGTCCAAACAAAATTAATGGCAACTCAAAAAGAAAGAGAGGCTTTAAGAAATTCAACAAGCAAGGATTCAAAAGGAACTTTCTCTCTAAAGAAGATAGCTCATCATCCGATGAAGACAATGATAGTGAAGAAGAAGCCAATGAGAGAGTATTGTTTATGGCCAAGCACAATAAACCCAAGCACAATAAGCAAGAGGTATCAAACAAAGAAGAAGAAGGATGGACCATAGACGAATTTTATGAGGAAGCAATCAAGCTTATAAAAGATCTCAAGGCAGAGAAGATCCGTTCCAAAACTCTTGAAGAACAAGTTCAAGGTCTCAAAATTGAAGTTGAAGAACACAAATGCATTGAAGAGTCACTTCAAAATAAGTTGGAAGAAAGCAACCAAGAAAGGGAAGAATTAGAAGTCGAAGTAGTCTCACTACGTGAGGAAGTGAAGAAAGGAAAAACTATCCAAAACTATGCCAACAGCTCAAGGGCATTGGAAGAACTCATCAACAATCAACGATCTTACAATGACGAAACTGGCATCGGTTACAAAGAAGAAGAAGCAGGACCTTCTACAACAAAATACAATGAACCTATGAGATCTCACATGCATGTAGAATTAATTGGACAAGATTCTCAAGAACAACCTTGGAGGACAATTCCTCGACGAAAATTTCCATGCAGGTACCAACATATTTTTTATGGCTACTGTTATTCATGTGGAAAATTTGGTCATAAAGCTGTATAATGTCGCACATACCCTAGGAACGAATGCAATTCCAGGAGATCTGTCAAATATGAACCTCCCAGGGCTCAGAGAAATATCAATACATTTGAAAATTTAAGAAATAATATTGAATGTTACAAATGTCGAAACTTTGGACACATAGCCAAAGACTGCAGACTTGAAAATCCTCCAGAAGAATCCTCGAAGCCACAGAATGAACGAACATGGAAGAAGAAAAAGAATGATAGTTGTGCTCTCACTCTCAAGGCTCAAAAGAACAAAGATGTGTGGTATGTTGATAGCGGTTGCTCAACGCATATGACTGGAGATAGAAATAAATTTGTATCTCTGAAAGAGAAGAAGGATGGAACCGTGTCCTTTGGAAATGATGGATCTTCAAATGTTATAGGATCAGGTACTGTCACTCTCGGAAGCAAAGATGTTCTAGCCAAGAATTTTCTATTGGTTGAAAACATGAATCACAATCTGCTCAGTGTTGGAAAAATGTGTGATCAAGGACACACAATACTATTCAACTCCATGAAATGTGAAATCAGGAAAGGCATGTATGGTGAAATTGTGGCTATAGCAAGTCAAGCTCCAAACTACATATATGTTCTAGATGAAGCAACTAAAGCATGTCTAATAGCTAAAGAGGATGATACAATAATTGGTAGCAATGATGATCGACTAAGTAAGAATTTTGCTACAAAGGTGCAAAGTGATTTAGAGATGTCTTTACTTGGTTCCAAATTTAGCATTGACGACTCATCTAAGGATGTGGATCAAAGGTTGTATAGATCTATGATTAGTAGTCTTCTATATGTAACATCCTCCCGACCAAATGTTATGCAAGCAGTTGGACAAGTAGCAAGATTCCAAGCAGCACCAAAAGAATCACATATTAAATATTCGCCAGCATTGGAATATCTTTGCCAGAAGCTTGGGATTCTCCCAAGTTCTCATTATATTTTCCTTTTTTTAGAATATAAAGGGGGAGTGGAAGTGTGTACAGGTCTACAGGAAGGTTGTGTGTCAGCATGAGTGGAAGTGTGTATGGGTCCGCAGGATGGTTGTGTTTCAGGGGGAGTTACCTTTTGTCGTTGATGTCAAAGGGGGAGCGAATGTTGTAGGAAGAGGTGTCATGATCGCAGGGGGAGTACTTGTGTTGCCATCAATGCCAAAGGGGGAGATTGTTGATCAGCGGTTGTCATTGATGTCAACCCAAGCAGCACCAGGGGCTAACCCAATATTGCATGGGAATTTTTACCTACGAAATTAATATATTCTAGGTCAATAATGCTTTTGATGGTTTCTACTTGTCGAGATGTTTCCGTTGATATATTGCACACCATGTAATTCCTCACGGTTTGAGAGATATTCATGTTTGAAGTTTGTAGCCCCAGTTAGTGGGCTAAAACCCCATGGGGTTGGGGCATGGGTCACTGAAAAGTCATAATTAATATTTTTTATTCTCCTAAAATCCCTCCCACATTCACTTTTTGAAGCCCCTCTCAACTTAAGCATTCATATAAATTGTGATCTTCGTTTCCTCCTTATGTAGGGGATTTGGCCATCTGAAACAGGTCATTGTGGAATTTTCGCTCTAAATTTTTTTCTATGAAGGCTCAAAAGCTGAAATTTTTATGAGGTGAAGCTGAAATTCTAAGGAAGCTGCAGTAAAAATTTCAGATCACGTTGCACAATATTTTTGGAGATATGATCTGTGGAAGTAAGGGTTTTTGTAGGCTCCTGAAATTCATCTCAAATAACTGACCTTGGTAAAATCATCATAACTCTCACTCTGAGTATCAGATTGGAATTATGTAAAAGGTGGTAGATAGTGGACAGTCTGTAGTTTTCACTCTATCAATTTTAGATGCAAATGAAGAAACAGTGACACGTGACATGCCGTACAAATGCGCTCTGGTGAAATAGTCCATAATTAGGGCAGTGTGAGAAATTGGGTATAAATCTCTCTTGAAAAATCCAAATTGGGTCAGACTTGTGGTATTGGAAAGAAGACCCAGAGGACTACTATAAGACTGAAAATAAGATATTGAGGATTTGAAATAACGTAGACACACCAGATTCAATATCGAGCTCCTAGAAGGCAAGAAAAAGCTAGATCATGTGTTGTCAAGGATTGCAAAGGACCAGACTTTCTACAGAAGAAAAGCAAAACAAGGTGTAGCAGAGGGTAGCATGACAAGAGCAGCAACCAAGGTGCATAATAGCAGCAAGAAATTCATCATATTAAGTCTTCAAGTGGGCAGCACTGCATACAATCATTGTAAAGGTATCATTGTACTTAGTCATTGTAAATACATTATTGTACAAATTGTACTAGTATCTATCTGCCAAGGGTTGAAGAGGCAGTGTTGGGAGGTCTAGTATCATCATTAGGTGGTTGTGTCAAAGTTGGGGTTATGGTATAGTATATCTTCTTCTTCTACATCATTATATATCATTGTAAAGTGGACCATTTTCCCTGGTATGGGAGTCCATTCTTCTTTTATTCTTCTATAGGGTGGTATGCTAGGGTGAGTCAGAGTATGTTGGGCATCCGTTCGCCAAGCCACCGAAGAATCTCGAGTGTCGAGCGTCCATCCAAAGGAGTCGAGAAGAATGATTTTCTAGATTCTAGGGAAGGAGCTTTATTTTCAATTGGAGTTGAATATTAAAGAATTATTAGAAAAGCATTAGGTGGTTTTTGTCTCGGAGTGGGTTTCCACCTTAAAAACTGTGTGCATTTGTGTTCCTCTTGTTTGCTGCTATCATTGTACAAACACTGATAATAATTGAAGATTAACTAATGATCTAATTGAAAGAAATACTGATTCACCCTCGCCTCAGTATTTCCAACAATATTCTGTTGCTGCCATCTCTGAGTTTTTGGTTTTTGGAGGTCTAGCTCTCTTTGCGAGTGTAGACTTAACAATGCTCTTGTCACTCACAACATTGGGAGGTTCTCATAGTTCATTGTATGGTGTAAATGTGAGTAGATCCTACAATAACAATGCATAATCTTCTCTTGGTTAGAAATATGTTTCTGCGGGGTAGGGGAGACCATGCAAAAGTTGTTGGTGAGGTGTTTTAGTTCCTTACACTGGTTGACCAGTTGGTTGATTATGTTACACAACCCACATGCCACCCTAGAGTGGATATGGGTCCTGTTAGGCTGGTGAGTCTTTTTGACTCACCAATTTTTTTGGTATTGACATGGGGTAGGCTACCCAGGGGAAGTCTGCCTTACGTTAGGTTCTCTAAGCTCTGAACTAATCATATCCCGGTGGTGTGTTTATAATGATCATATGATTTTGATTAGAGGGCGCACTTGAGGGATGTAAGTACATTGTTGAGCATGATGGCCACCTTGACATACTAGACAATAATTTATTTCTTGGGTATTCCCTTCCCTCAGAGCTGGCGAGGATATTGGATACCATCACCGTAGTGATTCTAGGTCTGGGCATTTGGTGACAAAATGGTTGTGTGCATTGCATAATGCACAGGTTGGTCGTCTCCGTGGAGGGTGATTAGGGATGACTAAGGGATCCCCAACCGACCTCTTTTCTGCTGACAAAAAGAGAATGGACCTGCTTGTCACATTCTCTTGCATTTTCGAGCTTTCCATGGATTTTGTATCTGAGCCATCTTCTAGGGAGAGGTACATTATGGCTGTACATAAACTGGTTAACGCTAAACAAAATCGATGGATATAATGTCAATGAAGTAATGGGTGATCTCCACCACATATCTGACACGAATGCTAGGCTGCTCTTAAGTCAACATAGTATACATAGTGAACCAGATACCATCTCTGGAATAGCTACAGGGTTGCACAGTCAGCGATGAAATGATCACGTTCATCACATAGTGCACATGATTCGACACGGGGAGGGGGGGGGGGAAATGAGAGTCTTTCTAGTGACTGTCCGACCTCCTTAAGGTATAATATGACCCTAGGTTCTTCCCCATTTATCTGCATGGGTAGATCCTCCTGATATGATTGTTCTAGGGTAGGTAAGGCATCCCTATACTACGGTATTTCTGTACAATGATGAATTTAATGCCCATAATTGTTACATTTAGCACATGCGTTGTTGGCACACAGTGATTTGACTTGTTTTTTTGTGGCTGGTTCCTTTTTACGAGAACTTGTGGCCGCGATATTTCTTTCAGAGCTTAGGAGTGGTTTCAATTCATCCAACTCCAGGCAAATATTGGTAGGGTGGCATACAATATCGCACTATGCACAAGGTTTTAATTCCCTTGGCATGATGGGGTTTTCTATCTTTTTCCCTTTTTTAGGGGTTTTCCTGGTCGCTTTAACTGGCTTTGCGATGAGATTCTCTTTAACTAGTATGACTATCTGGGTTTCCTTAATAGGTGGGGCCTCCTTAGGAGTGATAGGGGTTAATCCTGTAGCAGTGATGTCAGGGCCTCCTGACATGGCAGGTGGGACCAAGTACCAAACTGGTATTGCAAAAGATACGTTTGGCAACACTAGTGTTGCCAAGAATTTTTGTGACAGAAAACCAGGTGGAGGGTATAGAAAAGGAGTTTGAGAGATTATGCAGGGTGGAAAATTCATCATGCTAGTGGCCTCAGTTTCATTACTACTATTCTCTATCTCCTGGCTAGTTTCAGTGTTTGATGATGAAATCATGCACACCGGGTCCCCCATGATATCAACGAATGATTCTAGTATGAAAGGGGGATCTCCTAGGAATGATCTGAGGATAGATGATGGTTTGAATTGGCCAGGGCCATCTTCTTGGTATCGCATGAGTGATTATGTAGATGTGTCTACATAGGGTAGGGTACAACGACGTCAATGTTTGTCATGGGTCGCTTGTCATGGTATGTCAACTGGTCGATGGTGATGATACGATCCTCGTGGGGGAACATCATGATCCAGAAGAAAGAGGATGCTATGGAAGACATGGTGTACATACAACTCCACTCAAGGAATATATTATAGTCTAGCTGAGTGTCCAAGACCTCAATGTCTATAAGAACCATCTTTTCGGCCAAGAAAACTAAAAAATTTTGATAGAGACCAATGGGAGAAGAAGGGATTTATTTCGGGGGATCCCAATTTCTTACAAAATATTTTTGAAATGATGCATGTGGATGGACCCTCGCCAATGATACATTGATGGATAGTTATTTTCTGGACTGACATCAGTATCTGGAAGGCGACGAATGAAGGGAGCCTGGGGGAGACTTTATCTAAGTCAAAATCCATTAGGCGCGAATTGACAGGGTCGATTGTGCCTAACATGGAAAGCAAGGATTTCCATTTCTTTTGGAAAGATTGCAAGACTTCTAAAGATGACATGTTAGCAGGAGATTGTGATAAATCGTCCGAGATGCTACAATTATGGACCTTTTTGGAGTGGTGTCCTACTCGACTTGCTAGACCCTTAGCCATTTTTGGCAAACGTTCAATAACCTTTTTTGATATAGTTAACGGTGTTGTAGGTGCACTAGTGCTAGCCCCTAACGAATTGATGTCTGGTGAGGTATCATAACTTTGATTCTGTGTCTAAAAAAAAATTTCCTCGCCAGTCATATAGATTTTATGGTTGTTTTTTCTGGAATCATCGAGTAGTGGTTGTTGCTATTGGGTACTAACCATCCCTTGGTGGGGGAAGGGCTCTTGCGTTACATCTGTTTGCTATGTAGGTCTTCCTTGTCCTTGGTTACCTTGAAGCTTCTTTAGCTCGGGGAGTTTAGGATAGTGATGAGTGTAATGTCCATACTCACCACAAATCGCGCAAGAGTGGTTGGTCTGAAGATTAACCCTCTTTTTCTACTCTTGGGAGTAATTTGGCTCTTGGTTTTGATTTCAGTTGGGGTTTCCCCCAAATTGAGATCACGAAGGGAGTTGTTGGTTATTTCCCCCCTATCCAGGATCTCCATTTTGTTTATTTTTTGGCTTTTTCCTTGTCGATTTAGGATGATGACTATGATTCTCCTAGTCATATCACTGACACGGTTGGGTTTGGGAAGCTTGCACGAAGTTAACTGGTGCATTATTTTGCATCAGTGGGTTTTTTGTTGGGGAGTGGGAATATTGAGGTCCCTGTCCTTGGTTTTTATATGGTTTTTGGGGTGTAGTTCTTTTGTTAGCATTCCTAGCTGCGTATTAGGTCCCCTATGCGAGATGGTATGATCCTCCTTGCTGATGATGGCACGATGCCGCCCTATTCATGTTGTCCAAAGGTGCATGATGACTCTGATGGTAGCCTGGTTGTGGGGTGTTATAGTTAGGATCATACACATAACTAGGGTACAGTATACTACTGCCTATGTGAATTTGGGTTAGTAACCCTATCGATCTATCTGCAATGTTCAACGTGCCTAGAAATTCTTTATAAATTTGCAGGCGCAAGGTGTTAGGCAGGATGTTATAGATGTATCCTGACTGAGTGTATATTAGCTTGAGTGTCTAGAATTTTCTAATGACATCTTCTTAAGAAGTAGGTCCTTGAGTTTCCACGTCCTTTGAAATCTCTGTAGTGAGAGTTTTCAGGAATAGGTCCAGTAAAAAGTGATCATCAAGTTTGGCTTTGATGTCGCCGCCATTCATGGAAATGGTTTGAGATATGGATGGCTGACATTTGCCTAAAATGAGTCAGTAAATCCATTCCTGAATCATGGTGGATGGGTAATTGAAAATATGTCAGGAACATAGTAGTGAGGGCGCTAAAGGTTCCATGTGAAGCAGAAGGCTTCTCCACATAGCATTTCACGTCTGGTCTAGTTAAGGTGCACTGAAATAGTCTCAATCGATTAGTATCATCAAGATTATTGTTTGTTGAACATAATAGGTGGAAAGTCATTTCATGGTTTCTAGGGTCTTCCGCTTGCTTCCCTTCGAATTTCGAAATGTGTGAAGGGAGT
Organism: Pinus albicaulis; assembly: GCA_034641835.2. Taxonomy (NCBI): domain Eukaryota; kingdom Viridiplantae; phylum Streptophyta; class Pinopsida; order Pinales; family Pinaceae; genus Pinus; species Pinus albicaulis. The sequence goes on from CM076578.1 coordinate 362,280,032, forward strand.
TTCGTGGGTATGGGGGGCCAAATGGGATTGTGTGAAATGGTATCATTTGTTAACTTTGATAGATCAGATAGGTTTAAAGATGCTAGGAAGGGTAACTGAGTGTTGAACGCCATTGTAGACTGTGAAAACACAGGATTTTGGTTGTGTATGGGGTTTGTCTGTGACATACTCGACTGTGTGTTATGTTGGCTCCTTGAATGGGTAGCGCTCCTCTGCCCTCTAGGGGTTGTAGGAGGAGTCACAGTGTGGTGACCCTGAGGGGGTTTCCACAGCTGTAGATCTGGTCAAGGGAACTACAGTTATGTTCTAATCCAGGGTTAATGGATTGGGGTTTATGTATGCTTCGGCATGTATATATATGTGTTGTAACACTAAAAGGAATATAATGAAAAATCAAGCTGGTAGTCCCGATTTTGGATCCAGAGGAAAATCTCTGTGTATATCTGTCTTATGTTTAATTCTCTTGCTATTGTTTATTTTCTGTCTTTAAGATTCATTTGCAGATAATTTCTGTACAGGGTTAAAACCTAAAAATATGCCCCGATAAAGGATGAACCAATAAGGATGGTTGTGTGTTGTATTTGACGCCTAAATTGTGAAAGACCTGGCACTCCTCCCTCTAATGGGGGGAGGTCCAAAAAACTTCTAGATTGATGAAGTCTCATTGGGTTCGTTATGGTGTCGAATCGGTTTAATTTTTGGAATGTTTTTTAGTTTTCTAAGAGGAGAGAGATTATTTATCAAAGAAAAATGTGATCACATATAAAACAAAGCAAAAAATAAAAGGTTAATTTCCCTTTAGATTAATCCAATGTGAAAAGTAAATCAAAAAATGTGGTTTGATTGTTTCGCGTATGATACTCAAAAATCCTAGAAGACCAAATTTCCCTCACACTCTCAATTTTAACAGGGCCTTGTGAAAATATCTTCTGGTGGGCACCGGGGAAAATATCCCGAAAGAAATAGCAACACTTTCCAGTAGCTGAAGAATCAGCCAAGGTAATGGAAACATGATCTAGTGTTACTTGCACCGTCACCTATAGGGAAGGATGCCCTATATTTGACCACTAAGTACCATTGTCCCACGTGAGCATTCGAGTCTTGAGCTTCTTGGTATTCAACTACTATTAGTGAGCACTATATGGGTCAGGTAGCCCTAAATAGTATGGCACACTCTAGAACTAATATTAACCCCCTCTAAATCAAGTCACTATGGCGCTAAAGAATTGTTTTCCATGGGTAGATAGATGGGTTTAAAGCTCCCTAAACAGTCAAATTCTATGTTTCAAGAATGTAAATTGACCATGGCAGCTTATTGAATGCCTACCCCTAATGGTCCTTACCTGAACTATTAATTGTATTATGGCTCCTTTGAGGAGATTTAATGAGTTCAATTAATGGTTAGTTTTAAGGAGTCTCACTTTGATTATGGTGTGCCAATGTCTGTGATAAGTGTACAATCACAATTTTTATTGGATGTAGATATGCGACGTTCCTTTACACTCCCTCCTAATTACACTGTGTTTTGATTTTTCCTTTCAAAAAGTAAATGATGCCCGGATAATGGGGCACTTACAATTTTTCCTATTTAGACTAAATGTCACACTATAGGGAAATGGAAAACTATCAAAAGAGAGCATTCATATGCATGCCCAGGGTCACCAAGAGGTTCAAGGGAAACAAATATTACTTGCCTTCTTAGATAATTTTATCCTGGTCCTAATCCTAATGCAAAATTTAAACTAAACTTAATGCAAAAATTTGGAAAAAATGGAAACTAGCTATGTATGCGTGGATATGGGATAATTACTCCTTGCTAATTACCTATGTGTTTGGTGTCTATTATCACTAATAATTTCATTCATATAGCATGGGTGGATTTGAGCCACTTACTTGCCTCCTAATCAAACTATTTGAATTCCTGATAATAAACTAAAAACTAGAACTATGCAATAGCTAAGCTAAAGTGCAGCTAACAACATGTCCTAACAATCAAGGGAAACCACAAAAAAGTGTTGGCAGATGTATTCTGGGCCTCTAGTCACTCTACACTTGCAAAAAATGGAGAAAATTAGTGAAAAAATGGTTCACTGGTTTCTGCGTGGATTATTTCTACACAAGCACACGACTCTACGCGTCTATTTGAGCTGAATGTGCGTGGACCGATGCATCTGTCTAACTGAACATGCATGGTTTTCCTGCACATGGAAATTCCGCTTCTCTTGAACTAAATCTCTTCACAGAGGGTGAATGAGAGAAGCTGAGGAGGAGGAATATTGTCCTGCAACAATCCTGAGCAGAAAAGAGGTTCTGCAAAACCATAACCACTTAGCTTAAGAGGAAAAATAAGTGGATTCGCCAATCCTGTGTTGGTGTGTTTAGTACATGAGCGTACGAAAAACATTGGTGCTTGATAGGAGTGATTTATAGCCTACAAGCAATGTCACAGGGAAAAAATGGGTTGTTAGATGGTTAGTGAAGCACTATAACCTGTAGAAAAAGTAGTTATGGAACATAGCATACTACAAAAAGAGGAGGAAACAAGAAACACCAAATACACATATAACACAAGCTCAATATTGAGTAAACGAACTAATAATACCAATGGAGAATGAATCCCATTTTATTAGCCGCTGGTGGTAAAAAAGAGGTAGAACGCTAAAACACTTGTAGTGAGTCCTTAGGGCTATGGAGCTCTAATACTCAAAGAAATGAGGGCTCTCCCCTTAAGTTGTTTGCAAGCCTCTCTCTTCTCCTCGAATGAGTGATCGAATAATGGAAAACTATTGCAATTCTCCTTTGGGATTGAGATGTTGGATGGCCAACAAATGAATCCCTTCACGCCTTTGCTGCTTGGACAACATAATGCTAGTTTGCTCAAGGGAAATTTAGCCAGCATAACAATGTGTTCTAAATTGTTCTTCTCATGGTGGTATTTTATAGGCAAAATTCAAATGTTCTTCCCTCTCTTGGTACAATTGTGGATAGTGACCCAAGAGTGGTGGTTGATTCCATTGTGTGCTCACTTGAGGTCTCAAGGTGGCTCTAGGAGGTTCTCCTTGGGAGGCCTCATATGGAGAATATTTTTCCTAAAGTGTGCAAAGTGTTCCCAGATGGTGAACTTTTGCCATACCTAGGACCACGTGGCATATTTAGGGAAAGCCATGGATACCTACACTACTATCAAAGAAAATGGCACGCAGAGTGCATTGTGCTAGTGTCTTCCTTGCGCAATTTGATAAATTTTCCTCTTGACCTTAGAGAAAGTTAAATTTTCCAGATTCTCTAATGTTTTTCCAACTTGTAAATTCTTCTGCTTGACATTTCATGATGTCTTTTTCTTGTTTGATTTTCCAGTGATAACAACTGGGACCTCACAGATCAAGAGAAATTTTTAGATCTCGTGCCCAGCATGTACTTAGAGCAGTTCCTTATGACGGTGGAGTAGTGCGCGTTGAGTCGAAGCCCTAGGTGTTGGGCCTACATAAATCAGGATTGCTAAACTTATTGCATATTCCGCATTTCGATTATAGTCCAATCAATGACATCTGCATCCAAAAACTATTTTTGCTCATCCATGATGATTGTTTATGGATAGGAGAGCACATTTCGATTGATTCTGATCTGATACATTGCATCACCAATCTCCCCAATCAAGGGTTGGACCCTGTGACGGCCTTTGGAAGAAAAGGACAAGAAAATAAGGTTGTCAAAAGGGTTAATAAATATTATAAGGTATCACGCAACACTCGTGTCTTTATTATCAGTGAAATCAATGATCCCGCAGTACAATTTGGCACCCTCATCCTTGCTGCAAGATGATGAGGAAGTGTCGGCCAAAAGAAGTCCCAACCCATGTCATTGCTTTAGCTAGCCAATGCGAGAAGGGCGTCAAGTATAACTGAGCTCAATACCTATGTACAAAATTGCTGGAGAATGTGCAGAGCTACAGGAAGAAGGGAAACATTTTTATTATGCCTGGTTGTTTCTCCTGATTGTGCTTATCAGCTAGAAGACACCTCAAGATACACAGTTCCTGGATATTGAGCTAGACATGTGCAAAGATGTGCACTACACAACCCTGTGGAACTCAAAGATCCCCGCCAGAGTCACAAAAAATAAGATTTTTTGTGTTCTTTGTGACTCTAAGCTCTTCCAAGCTATTCAGTTTAAGGCAAGTATATCACCTACCTTATACAAGTAGTATAAGCTAATTGCAAACTTCAAAGCAACAGTCCATAATATGCACATCCGCGGGAAGGGTGTTGTCGAAGGAGTTTGGTATGACTTACCATACTTGGTCACAGAGGATGACTTGGTGCATGTCAGAGCAAAATGGCTGCCTACTTGGTTAGATTCGTGCACCACTGGGGGTGCCTCGTCATCAGTTTTGAAGACTTCGACCAAGCCACACACTACTAAAGGAAAAGATGCTGAATCCAAACCTAAGCCGACGATGACTAGAGAAACCATCGACTTGGAGAAGGAAGCAGAAAAGGATGGTGAAGGCATTGAAGATCCTATAACGCAGACCACAAAAGGAACTTAGCACGGGTATCATGTCACGGGAGGTCCATGCAAGAAGAGAAAGCGGTTTAAATTTTTTGAAATAGAGGACCTCATGCTCATAGACGATGATTTCACTAAGATAGAGAACACTGTCAAGTGAGCCATCAAAGATATATTTACAGATATGGAAGTGAAGTATAAATCTGTGATCGAGGGAGTACAGTTAGGTATACAGGAGCTCAAAGTGCAAGCGAGCCAAATCCAAGAGAGCATGAAGCAAGCGAGCCAACTACAAGCGATCATGACAAATTCTAGCATGCAACCCATCATCACAGTGCTGCATTCTTCTGGGGATAGCCACCTTCTTCAGATCCTCGTGCCAACCATCAGCGTGGAGTCACATATTTTGCACGCTACTATGATAGAATGTAGAGAAATTAGCATCAACGTGATAGTGCTACCAGCCATAAAGCTCCATACGATCCATAGTAAGATTATCAATGAATTACAGTACTAGGAGGACCGTGCCTTCCATACTGAAAATGGGTCTTAATAGAAAGCAGAAGTATTGTAGCAGAAGCAACAAACATTAGAAGAGGCATGCTATGCAATTGAGAGTCGTGGTGATGCTTTAGAGGTAATGATTAACTAAGTATGCGGTGACCTGCTAGATGTCACTGTCCCTGCATCAGCTGTGCCAACAATGAAATTAGAAATCTTGGCCACTACGCTAATGATGTCATGCACAAAAATACAGATCGTCTAGGCTGAGTTTCAGTAGCAGCTCGATGAGCTGCAGTTGAAGCTCCAACCTAAGATACCACCAGAGGTCAGAGCGCAGAAGAAGTAAATATAGCTACAAACAATATTGCAGCTGTAGTAACAGACTATGGACAATTATTGGATGAAGCCATGGGTGTTTGGATAGTTGTTTAGAATGACCCAATTGTCCAACAGCTGAGAATGAGCTTCGCATTAAGGAACAACAATTTACTGAGATTTGAATGGTGATGCCCAATTTGGTAACAACGCAATGACTTGCCATATTACATGAAGGCAAGGCAATTCAAACGAAAATTGAAGACCCGCGCCACTGAGAGAAGCTATTGGAATCCAGAATGCAACCTTGCGATGAGGAATCCCTGCAGCTCTCACAGACTCTTGATGGCACCATCAAATGCCTCCAGCAAACAAAGCACAACATCAATTTGGTAGCATAGGGGCCAACGAAAAAAAAAATTGTTGATTAAGCACAGGGTGTTGCTGTGCACAGCGTTGAAGTCATCATGCCACTCTAGAGCTCTGTCGAAGCATTGAAATAAAAGATGAAGGAGACCACCCCATAGTGACTCGGGATGAGTAACGAGTTTGTGTTGGGGGCCTGTTGGAGCGAGGTCCCCTAGGTTGCATTTTTGGGTAATTTTGTATAATTTTTGTTATACGTGCTGCGTGCAAATAGTCAAAGGGGATTTGGGGTGAGTCAAAGCCCCTTAATCATTGTAATGGGTTTAAAATGGAAAACCATGAGTCTAAAACCATGGTTTGAGACCATGGTATGTGCGTTTATAGATAGTATAAATATGTAAGGATTTAGTTAAGAAAGGATATCTTATGTTTTGATGATGTATGGTTGTTAATGTTTTGATCTAAGTCTGGGTTTTTGGGTAGAAAGGCTCCTATTGGATGTGTGCATGGAGACCTAACACTAGCACATTTGGCCCAATTTCTGACGGCAAAATCGTTGCTATTCTGACACATAGGCATCGCAAGAGCGACACTTTGAGGCATGGATAAACGTGGTTAGCCATTACATCGCAATTCTGACACTTCAATAAAGTGTCGGAAGAGTGACACATTTTCCAATGTTTCCAGACGTCCGTCGCTCTTCCGACATTATCAAAATTGTCGCTATTGTGATGTCAGCATACGTGTCACTATTCTGGTGTTCATGAAACCATCGATCTACCGACGTTATCAAAATCTTCGCTATGCCGACATTATTTAAGCCATAGATCTACCGACGTTTCAGTCCATCGCTCTACCGACGATACATAACTGTCAATATTCCGACGTTAATCAGGTTGTGTGGCTTTCCATCGCTCTTCCGACGTGTGTGACTGTCTGTCGCTATTCTGACCCCATGTAAAGTTCATCGCAAGTTCGACGTGTCAAACCTTTCAGTCGCTCTTCCGACATGTATGAATTTTCGTCGCTATTCTGACGTCCTACAGAGTTTGTCACAAGTCCGACGGGTCAAAATTGGTCCAACATCAGTCGCTATTTCGACGTGCAGTGTTCATTGCAAGCCCAACGTGTCAGAATTTTCCATCGCTCTTTTGATGTGTGTGAATTTTAGTCACTATTCCAACATCCTGCAGAGTTCACCGCAAGTCCTACAGGTGGAAAGCATCAGAACACTGACGGAAAATAACGTATATGGAAAAAAAATGGGTGGACGCTTCCAGCTCCAGGAAGGTGCAGTCTTCCATCTCTAGGAATATGTCCAATGATATCAGAGCATCTCAAGGAATGTGTACTGTAATGGAAAATGACCTCAATAGGTACTGTGATGGCTTACTCTTCTCAACAAGAGTGAAATTTTGAAAACGACACAGAATGTCTTTCCAACATCTCCATATCCACACACAACAACAACCTTGCCAGCAATCATGACATTTGTGGCTTGCATAAGACCATCTATGGGAGAGGATCTACATCCATATAAGTTATCAAACTGCAAGAAAAGAGAAGAAAGACACAATCAAATTCATAAAAACCCACAAATACATCACAAGGTTACATGTGCTCCTATATGTTGGCCCTATGTGATCACCCAAGGGTTTCTCACCCAGATTTAACACCACCTTATAAATTAGCAAAAATATTTACTTGCAAGTCAAATTGCCTTTATCATAGCAGTTGAGATAGGAATGTTTAAAATTTGTACACTGTAACTTGGACAACTCAGCGCCTTAGATGTTCTTTCTGAAATCATGTCTGCATTCATTGAAAACATTGAGGTTATCATAGTGGCCCGTTGATCAAAATTGAAAACCATTGTCCATTTAACTTGAGACTGAAAGGAAATATGATGTATTGCTCCAATGTTGATCCAGATTTATGCAGGAACGCAACAGAATAAACATATAACCATAAATATAGAGATGCAGCAGAAATAACACTTCATTTCATTAATATCAAAGAACTGAAATTTGCTTACAGACAAAATGGAAATAAAAATAGCTAGGGCACTGGTAGCTATCTCTGAGAAGAGATGTGGCGGCTGCTGCTGTTCTCCGAACCGAGTTACAATGAGGCCGAGGGCCTATTTATGAGGGCCTATTGACTATTTAGAAACAATGCATACCCTAAATCCTGGGCAGCCCAAACCCGAACCCTAGGAGATTAAGCGCCAAAACTATGGGCCCCGTTTGGGTAAATTGGTGTTTCAACTTCCCGTGGAGTTAACTTTGGCATTTCCATCTTCGTTTCTGACGCGTACCATACCTCAAGAAAATTAGTGGGGGCCCAAGTGGAATAGGCGTGTGGCCACCAATATCCACCTGGATCATTCCTCCCCCCTTAGGAAGCAATGGTCCCCATTGCGTTAAGTTCCTCCATGAGATGAGGAAATTTCTGCTGAACTTGGTCCCTGGTGAACCACTTTCCTTGGTGCAGGAGTTGGCCAGCTTTGACAACCCGATATAGTTGGATCTTCTGCTGGCGAGTGTTCTTGATTTGCATGTCCATGATACAATCTGTGGTGGCCTGTTCCATGCAGTTTGGATTTAAATCTGTTGGTGTGAGTTGTTCTGCAATGTCCGAGGTGTCCAGTAGAGGTTGGAAGTAAGGACGAAGGCAATCCACATTGAAGGTTGGGTGCAGACCAAGGAATGGTGGAATACTGAGCTCGAAGGCATTTTTCCCTACAGCCTTGGTGATGGTGTACGGCCTGTATCGGAGCGGGCGAAGCTTGCGGTGGGGTCCAGTGAGGCGCTCCTTCTGCAAATGTAGCCATACTTTGTCGCCCACCTGGAAGTTGTGTGGCACCCGGTGTTGATCATGGCGTTGCTTGTAGTTGGCATTGGCTCGATGAAGCTACTTGCTTTGTCAACTTAAGACTGGACATGAGCTGAATTGGCCTGAGCAACTACAAATGGCATGGCTACGTCAATGGGACATAGTGGCTGGAATCCCAAGCCCACCTGAAAGGGGCTATGGCCGATTGAACTATGGAGAGCCCAATTATAACTATGTTGTACAGAGGGGAGGCTCTCGTCCCATGTGCGTGGATGCTTGGAATTTTACATGCACATAATGTGTACAATCATTCTGTTGACGACCTCTGTCTGGCCATCTTTTTGGGGATGGAAAGCTGTGGACTTGGTGAGCTTGGTATCCAACATCAACCAGAGGCTGGACCAAAATGTGCTGAGGAACCTGCTATCCTGATCTGATATGATAGACTGTGGGATCCCAAAGTGCACCCACACTTTTTCAAAGAAGAGTTTAGCAGTGGCTTCTGCTGTGATATTCTTCTTGCAGGCCGCCATAATGGCCATCTTCGAGAATCTGTCGACGACCACAAAAACACAGTCATTTCCCTGCTTAGTAGAAGGCAGGCCCGACATGTAATCCATGGAGATGGATTCCAAAGGTCGACTAGGGGTAGGTAGAGGAGTATATAGGCCTTGCTTCTTGATGGTCGGTTTGGCAATGGCACAAGCAGTGCAGGATCTGATGTGCTTCTCGACATCCTTTCGAAGGTTCGGCCAATAGAAATACTTCTGCAGGATTGCTACCGTTTTCTCGACCCCGAAATGCCCAGCGACTCGACTGTAGTGTGCTTCCCATATCATCTTGGCACGCTCGCTTGAAGGAACACAAAGGTGTCCCATGTGACATAAAAGTGCATCTTGGAGGTGAAAATTTGGAACTTGCGTACCTCCCAAGAGTGCCTTGTAAGTGTGGCCGAATTCTGGGTCACTCTCATAGAGAAGCGGCCAATCAGAAGTCTCGTGCCCACAAGAGTTGAGCACGGTGGTGAGCGCCACGATCGGTGGTCGGTTGAGGCAGTCTGCAACATTATTGGTGCTACCCTTCTTGTACTTGATGTTCAAATGAAACTGTTGCAGATATGTGGACCACTTCTGATGGCGATCATTCTGCAACTTCCCTTGTGTCTGTATGAACTGCAGGGGCCTGTGGTCTGTGTGGATGATTGTTTCCTTCCCCAAAATGTAATGCTTCCATTTTCGACAAGCTTTCACAATGGAGTACATTTCTTTGTCATATGTGGGGTACTTGCGAACTGTGTCAGACAATGTCTCACTGTGAAATGCCACTGGATGTCCCTGTTGAGTAAGAACCGCCCCAATAGCATAGTCAGAGGCATCTGTCTCGATCTCAAATGGATGTTGCAAGTCTGGTAAAGTGAGCACTGGGGCAGAACAGAGGCGGTTTTTCAGTTCTGTGAACGCCTTCTGTTGAGGTTCCGACCAAAAAAATTTTGCTCTCGCTCCTCCCTTGGTGACTTGACTCAAGGGCTAAGTGATATGAGAGAATCCCAACACGAACCTCCGATAGAAATTAGCAAGACCCAGAAAGCTGCGAAGCTCTGTTATAGTGGTTGGGGCTGGCCAATCCCGAATGACTTGGATCTTGGCTGGATCCACATGCACCCCCTTTCATCAATAATGTATCCCAGATATTGAACCTGGGTCATGCCAAAAGTGCAATTCTCCAAATTGGCACACAACTTGTGTTGCCGCAGTGTTTGGAGGACTTGTCGGATGTGGTGAAGGTGCTCTTCCCAAGTCTGGCTGAAGATCAGAATATCATCCAAGTACACCACTGCAAATGAGTTGGTGAATGGCCGCAAGATGTCATCCATCATCCTCATGAAGGTGGCGGGAGCATTCGTCAACCCGAAAGGCATGACCAGCCATTCGAAAAGGCCTTCCTTGGCTTTGAAGGCAGTCTTCCACACATTGGAGGGTTCAATTGGTACCTGGTGATACCCAGACTTCAGGTCGATCTTGCTAAAATATTTTTCACCTTTGAGTTGGTCCAGAAGGTCATCAATCCGTGGGATTGGGTACCTATTCCGGACAGTGATATTGTTCAGCGCTCGATAGTCAATACAGAGTCTCCACGTCCCATCCTTCTTCTGTACCAACACGATCGGGCTCCCACAGGGTGATGAACTTGGTCTAATGTGACCTTTCTGCAAAAGCTCCTGAATCTGCCTCTTTATTTCATCATTCTCCATAACAGAGCACCGATAGATCGGTCCATTAGGTAGCGGCGCACCTGGGGTCAGATCAATCGGGTGCTTGACCTGACAGTGCAGAGGAACCCCTGTGGGTGAGGTGAATATGTCCCTGTACTCCTCCACAACCTTGTCCATTTGTTTTTGTTGTGCAGAGGAGCTTTGTCTGGAGGTCGTGGCCACAGTCTTCTTCTTGCCCTGGGGGCAGATCATCAGGAAAACAAATTTCCTTGTTTGGGAAATGAGCTTACTGCATTTTTTTGCAGTAACCAAAGAGATAGCAGCAGGAGGTGGTACCACTGGTATCCTGTACAACTTATTTCCCAAAGTAACAATAATAGCACGAGGTCGAGACTCATACACAGCATGACGATTCCACAAGTATGGTTGTCCTAATAATACATCAGAAACATCAATAGGAGCAACGTCACATAATACCTTATCCGTGAAGGGCTTGATGCTATAGGGAAGGCGACATTGCCGGCTGACGCGGAGATCTCATCCTTGTTGAAGCCACCCGATGGTGTATGGATGTGGGTGAGCTGTGGTCGGCAAGCCCAACCGCTTCACGGCATCTACTGAAATGAAGTTCTTTTGGCTCCCATTGTCAACAATGAACTGTACCGGGGAGCCCTTTACCCACATCTGGGAGTGGAAGAGACGTTCCTCCTCCTCTGGATCTTCCGGTTCCTCCTTTTGGATCTTGGTAGTGGCAACAGTGGCTTTGGGCTCCGCATCAATAATCTGTTTCCATTTTTCATTCACCTTTTCAGGTTCTGATTCGGAGTCAGAGCATGCATCTGACTCAGAAGCCCTCATCTTGGCCACTAGTGACTGATTGGCCCGACACTCACTTGTGTTGTGAGTGGAGCTCTTATGGAACTCACACCACTTTCCCGTGTCCTTCTTTGGCTTTGCGGTGCTGTTCTTTTCTTGTGGCTTCGATGAGTTGTCTTTAGCCACCATGCCTTGGCTCGGTCCTTTGTTCTACGGTTTGGAAGCACCTTTCCCTTGCTTTTGATTCGCAAATCCAAAGTCTCGCTTCTTCTGCTTGAATTTCTGCTCAATCTTGGCAGCATACCGGTATGTCGTACCAAGCGAGGAGATGTCAAGGAACTCCATTTCCTCTTGAATGTATTTGTGCAGACAGCTGCGATACTTTAGCACCAGATGTTTCTCTGAATCTTTGATACCCAACTTTGTGCGCAGGGTATGGAACAGATTCGTCAGCTCATTCACATCTTGATCCCTTTGTTGTCGCAGCGTGGTCCATTGTATGTACTTGTCCTCATAGCTCCCCACAGGATAGTACTGTTCCTTGACGGCGTCTCGGAAAGAATTCTAAGTTGGTACGGCCGAGAACAGAGAGGGTTCTGTCTGGTCCTTGTTCTCACAGTAGGTTTCCCACCAGTCCTTAACATGGGGGGTAGCTTTGAGGAGTGCAAAAATAATCTTCTCCCGGTCCGAAAAGTCATGAACCGAGAAATATCCTTCTAACAGATTCAACCATTTATCTACGGCATCTGCGTCTATTTGACCCTCAAATATGGGAATGTAAAAATTTACTTGTACCTTAAAAGGAGTCGTGCCTCCAGAGTGGCTGCTGGATGCAGATGCGCCGCCGGTGGGTAGCCGTTGAAGGATCTGAGCAAAGTTATCCATCATCGCATTCCTTTTTTTTTCGAGGGCCTCCTCGAGCAATATTTTGATAGTATTTCCTGCTCCCTCATCTTTCTTTTCATCCCCCATGGGCGTCCGTCGAGGTTTGCGAGGCTGATCTTGCAAAGGTTCCACCAGATCGAGCCCTAGCTCCTTATACCCCGACCTCGTTGGGGACATGCAAAGAAGGATCGAGAAAAAGCAGACCCCTCTGATACCACTGATCCGGATTTATGAAGGAACGCAACAGAATAAACATATAAACATAAAGACAGAGATGCAGCGGAAATAACACTTCATTTCATTAATATCAAAGAACTGAAATTTGCTTACAGACAGAATGGAAATAAAACTAGCTAGGGCACTGGTAGCTATCTCTGAGAAGAGATGTGGCGGCTACAGGCCTCCGAACTGAGTTACAATGAGGCTCGAGGGCCTATTTATCATTTAGAAACAATGGGAAATCCTAAACAGCCAAAACCCTAACCCTAGGAGATGAAGCGCCAAACTATGGGCCCCGTTTGGGTAAATTGGTGTTTCAACTTCCCAGGGGCGTAACTTTGGCATACGATCTCCGTTTGACGCGTACCATACCTCATTAGAAAGATCTATCCGAGGACTACAAATTTGGAACGGGCAACATCGGTCCATGGACCCATGTTGCCCTCCGTTTTCCCAAAAAACGTCGTTTAGGGCCTCAAAACGGCTCCGGAAGTTTAGGACCCGAAAAACTGCTAAAAATAGTAAAATGTGCCGAAACTGAAAAACTGAAATAGACAATGGTGGAGCCCCAAGTGGAATAGGCGGGTGACCACCAATATCCACCTGGATCAAATGTCTTACTGTGAAGAATAGATTGAGCAGGGTAAGAAGATCAAGAGGCAAATAGCCTTTATTTGTATCGAATAATAAAACACTCAAAGAGATTGTCCTGCTGACCATGAAAATAACCCCTGCATTAACTTTATCCTTAATCATTAAAATTAAGATAAGATTATTTTTATACTGGAAGTTGGACAACTCAACCCCTTAGATGTTCTTTCTACGATCATGTCCGCATTCACTAAAATTTTATGGTCATCATAGTTGTTGAGCAATCGAAACTAAAAACCTTTATCCATATTAACTAGAGACTAAAAACCAAAATATAATGTGTCCCCCAATGTCCAGTAGTAACGATGTATTACAACAGCATAGCAAACAAAATAATCAAATAGGATTTATTTGTCTTAAATAACTGAATTGATCTCAGGGAGAGTATCCTGATGACCAAATAAAGTAGCCCAATTTATAATTCAATACTAGACCTCGTCAATTCAAGTGCAAACAAAAACATAATAGTAAATAAGACAAAGGAATATAAATGAATGTACAAGGAGACCACAATAGAGAAAACAAAAGCAAGCTGAATACATTGGATTGAAATAATAAACTAATTTTGCTAACAAGGACTGCCTTCCATGACAAATGGACATTAAAAGAGCTGCAGAAATATGAAGCATCCACACCTTCATAGTCTCCCAAACTATGGGATAAGGATTGTTCACCTTGCTATCCATTATTGCATCTCAGATAACTATGAAAATTAATTTCCTAGAGGAAATTTCAAAGTGGTTTTGGCACACCATCGAGAGCGCTTTGTTCTTTGTCAAAACCAACAAATCAGAAATAATTCTCAAAGAAAATTCAAGTCTAAGGAAGCCACAGTATAAGGCATTTTAAATTGGCTTAATCCAACCTTCACAAATTACCCTTCACTAAGACATCTCATATAAACCCACACCGTTCCACTAAAACTCATTTCTACCACATCATATTTCCAACCTCATCACTTGAGATTAGTGATCTAAAACTCCCATAAGCAATTTTCTGAAATAAAACAAAGCATTCTTAATCTGAAGAGTGGCTTGGAGCTACACACTAAGAACTAAATTGTCTATGATGCAGACATGAAACTTGCAGCAAGTTTGCGCATCCTTGACATAGTAGTTACCCATCAGATCTGGCCCCTAGCAATTAAGATAGATGAGCACCACAATTTGCAGCTCATAAACTGCCGACATCATAGACACATATATGATATGAATCTAAATTTATGGAAGAGGATCACTTATGGAAGAGGATTATACATTCTTTTTTTTCTTAATATTGTCACCATATTAAGAAGGGAATACTATTTTTATTTACTCTTTTTGTTAGGGTGGTAGAGCCTCATTAATGTGCACTAGTGTTATATGTTCCCAAATATTGTTGAATCTCAGTTTATGAAAACAAGTGAAAGGTAGGGGACAGAGTGAAGAGCTAGTTCAACGAAGGAAGTTAGGAGATTCTAAATTGGAGATTGGATACTAAGTTATTTGAGGAGTGAAATATATTTTTATATGAGCAGACATTCTTGGAACATTCATAGAAGACCTTGTTTGAAGCATTGATGAAGATCTTGTTGAATACTTGAACCCCTGTTGAAGAAGCCACATTTAAGCAGAATTGAAATCCATTGAAGTAGCCTCTTGGTAACATATCTTAATAACCCTTTTTGGAGTAGTAAAATGTATCTATGATAAATCTCTTGATGATGAGAAACCTGACCTATGACAATCTAAGACAGAATGTGGGATATGATCTATAGCGGATCTTGTTTTTTTGTAGAAGACTTTGGAGACTAATTGAAATAGATTAGATTCTTGACCTAAGTACATTGGAAGATATTTCAAACATACCATTGAATACTTTTGAATAAATCCATTGAAGCTTATTTGAAGTATCTTGGAGGCAATCTATACCACCTATAGAATAATTTGTTGAAGTAAAGCTTACCTGCAGTGAGGTTTCCACCTGGATCCAACATTATGTATGGAACCATAACACCCTAACATGCCAAACAAAAGGATTATCAAGAAAAATTAAGGAAATCTGTAATTTTTTTTGAATGAAAATTTGTACAAAGACTTATAATAGATGAAATCATGCCAACAATTAATCATAATATTTTATAAGCATCTTTAGGATGAACGAGTAGATATCGTAGAGTGCAGAGTCGGAAGAGGATTTGAAGTGATGAGTTGGGGACTTAACGACAATGGAGCATCAGGTTTATGTCAATAGGAAATGAAAAATATTCTTCAGTTAACCAAAATAAATGGTGAGAGATGGTTGCAGGGATGAGGAACTACCCTAGAAGCCCATAAGGTTGGAACCCCAAAATGTTGTGGCCACCTGGTATAAATGGCTCAGCTAGGAATTCTTCAGAATAAGCTCAGTATCTGAGTATTATTAGTGGTGAATGCTGCAAGAGAGAGATCCCATCAACGTTATATATTTATGTGAAGTAGCAGTCATACAGTGTCTCGATGAAACTCAACACTCCTCGAAAATGTGTAACCTGTGGACTGATAAATACGCACAGGAATGGGTGTCTTGGTCTCTGCGTCTAACTCAGCCAAACAAGCACTTTAAACTCAGTCCCTTATGAAATTCATTTAGCCAGCAATGTACATGAAAAAGTGTGCTCGCCAAATATGCAATACTCTTTAACCTGGCATATAGCTATTGGGGAAAACACTACACTGCATACTTCATCAACATTAAGGAAAACAACTGAAGTTATTGATATTAGACTTGAAACCAACACACAAAATGACATATAAAATCTCACTTATACAGTGCTGAGTGCTATAACTGTAGTGAGCCATAAATTTCAAGAGTTTGATATGACCTGATCAAAAAACAAGATCCTTCCTCGAACTAATTTTTCCTTTCAGTATTTTCTCTACGACTCTGGAGAGAAAAAATCTAGCATGTCATATGACCTAATCAGAAAAAACAAGATCCTTCCTCAGCTTGAAATTATTTTCTTCTTTCAGTAATTATTCCCTCCCCAACCACCTAAAAAATCTCACAACTTTAGTGCATCTTTCTACACCTATTTTCACCAACCTTTACTGGATTAACATTTGTCTTTACGAGCTAGCAAATCTCATGGATCAAATGTAACAACATGCCTCTTAGGCACCCAAGTCCTCATAGTGGCTTGGCAGATCTACACTGAACGACTATGAATTTTTTATCACCATGGTATAGAGACTTCCAATTTCGATCATAGCAGAGCAACTTCAGGATGGGAAAACTAAATAGTGAATGACAGGAAATGATAACCAAAACTAGCTATGTTTGTATTTTGAAAAAATGGTAAAATTTGACAAACTGAATCAAGCATTAAACCTGAATATGGACTAACTTTAAAGTTTACTATAAATAACTTACTTCATTTAGAAACAACCATGCCATATATGACTTTGTAAAGGAGATTCAAGCCACTTAAAGTTAGAACATGTTATTTGAAGAAAAACTAGGTTTTTAAGTTTCTTTAGCTTAAACTGACAATAACTCTAGCCATATAATTGGAAATTCATACCATCATTTTCATACTCTCAGAAGCAAGGGTTTCCATATGTTTTTTAATCTAAAGAGGGAGAAAATTTTAGACTTTAAAACTACCAACTAAACCTATAAATATACAAAAAAATTTATATTCCAAGCCTGCTTCATTCTTTGATAATCTCCCCAAAAATATTATAAATACCTGGAAAATGATGCATTTGAATTCAATATCCATACTCTGAGAAGCATACTCTGTTCTTTAGGAGTACAAGCTTTTATCTAAACACTTGGAAATAATCTGCTCATTAAGTCCTGTGCTAACATAGCCAATCTGCTCCTCTAGAGCTAACAATTCCTCAATAAATAAGGGGAGGAAACATGTCATATTTCTAAATAAAAAAATCAATTCCTTCACATTTCATATCCATTTGTCTATATACAGTTAAAAAATTGTATGGAGAAACCTCATATGACATGTTGTCTATATCGAGTCGCATAGCACTGTGTTGACCATGCAAAGCTTATTCCATTTGAGAGAAAAATACTATGACCCAATTACCTTTCGAAAATGATTATAAGCATTGTAGTATGCTTTAAGAAATGACCTTTGAAAACGATTGTAAAAAATGGTGAAACACTTGAGGAGCGTTTGGCATTATAGATAAACTGCACTTAAGGACTCTTTGATATCTATTGGAAATACAAGAGAAATGATTCTGAGAATCATTGCAGTATGCTTTAACTTGTCTTTTGAAAATGATTCTAAGAAAAAAGGTAGCACACTTGAGGAAGTTTTGGCATTAGAGATAAAATCCACTGAAGGACTCGAGATATATCTTGGAAAAATAAATTTGTTCTAAATTACTAGGAGGCTGTTGGAAAGGCTTTTGCATCTTCATGTACATTCAAGGTCCATATATCAATTAGGGGCCTTGGTCTGATATACACTTTAACAAAGGAAAAATTAATTCCACTATATCTATATCGCAAGGAGATGCAAGTGTTTTGTGGGAAAGGGATTTGAAGATTATTGATCGTCTGTGAAAGTAATAGACCTCATTTAAATCTACCATATGTGCACTCCATATTGCTGCATCTAGATTTTAATTCCTCCATAGGAAGTCTAATACCATTTCTAAAGCCAAAACAGTCTTCAATCATTTATGTTTGGATTTAGAGACTCCATTCTGGCAAGGATTTGTCCATAACGAATATCTAAGTGAATTTCTCGCTAAAACTTCTTTCTTATAGCAGAATTGAATGTGAATAGCTCTCATATGTTTTCCTTTCAAGTATCCAAGAAGAAGCATAACCCTTGCACATGCAAGGTTGGGATGCTAGTTTCAAACTGAAGATAGGGCTGATAACCCTTACACATGCAAGGTTGGGATGCTGGTTTCAAACTGAAGATAGGGCTGATAACTCTCATATGTTTTCCTTTCAAGTATCCAAGAAGAAGCATAACCCTTACACATGCAAGGTTGGGATGCTGGTTTCAAACTGAAGATAGGGCTGATAAAAGAACATGTCACAAGTGGGAATATTTGTCCTCAAATTTGAATTAAAAACTCTCCTACAAGTAAACAAGATATCACTCTTTGTGAGGGACTCAGAAGGCATATGTTCATCATCACAAGAAGAATTGCATGGAAATCAAAAGGGTGCTATAAGTTTGCAGAGAAATGGTCCATCAAGAATATCTAAGTGAATTTATCGCTAAAACTTCTTTCCTATAGCTGAATCGAATGTCTTATACATACAACTAAGGCTCTACAATATCTTATAAATACAACTAAGGCTCTACAATATATTTCCATACAACTAAGGCTCTTAAGCAATGCACATCGCCATCATCAACGGGCAGTCAAATTTTGAAAATAATGCTAAAATATGAGATTTTTCATACAAACAGAACCCTAGATACAAATCTTCAAATAATTTCTAATTCCAAAGAATAAGATCGTACCATGTGTCTTAAAGCCATAACCAAATATTTATCATCAATGAGCAGTCAAAATTTTCAAATAATAATAAATCCTGAAATTTGTCATACAAACAAAAGCCTAGACACAAATCTTCAATTAAGCTCTAATTCCAAGTTAGAAACACACAAGCATAACATAGTACCATGTGTCTTAAAGCCATATCTAAAGATTTTTTTGAGAGCCTCCTTCCAAAGTCTGTGCTATCTGGAGATAATACTGGCTTCACTGGCCATTTAGCTTGTGTTGTAGATGAGATAGATCTCACAGATAATTGATCTTCCTATTGTTTTGGGGCAGCTCTTTTGCATTCAACACCTTTTCAACCATCTTGCTGCCAATTACACCTTAAGGATGACACTGAAATGTTATTACCAATACTATGTGATTTTCTAGATTGTACACTGGACCGGTCACTATTCTGGCTGTCATTTGAAATTTTGATAGTGTCATTGGTAGTGTATTAACATTGTTATAATGAACAATAGAGCAATACTTATGACTAGTTAACATACATCAAGCAAAAATTGCAATGTGGGGGTACCCAAGGCATCTTCTAAAAAGGAGAGATGAAAAGAAAGAAGCTAAACTAGCAAAAGAACAAATAACAAAATAACAAACACTAACATAGAGTGAAGCCAAATAGAATAAATAAAAAAATTTAAATATTCTCTCATTAAAGTCATTGTCGATTGGGATAAGCACAGAGTGAAGCTTGTATGCCTTGGTGAGGTGGTCATCTAGATGGATAGTTGGCAAGAAAGTGGGTTCACTCAAATGATGGTGCAACTGCAACAAGAGTTAGTGGAGAAGGAGGTGGCCTTGGAAAGGCTCCAAGCAGTTGTCCAAGACTATGAGGAAGCAATACCACCTTCCTTGCCATTGCTAAAGTAGACACCATGACTGAAACCACCTTTTTAAGCTCACTTTCCGTAGAAATTTCTCTAGTGTAGATTGGTGACTTTGAAATAGCATACCAAAGGCATTAGTTCCAAGATCCTAAAGAAAAAGGGCTATGATGAACAAGGATTAGGAAATTCAAGGAATTCTAAACTCCATTATAGCTACAAAGAGGCCAAGCATAATGGACTAGACTTTGATGGAAAAATGGAAAGGCCCATCACAATCAAGGCCATTTTTTAAAACCAAAGACATGTTGGTGTTGGCCTATTCATCAAGAGAAGTAGCAACAACAAATGAAGGTAGTAGTCCACTATCATCTTAGCCTTCTTGTCCAAGAATCTTACCATATCAAGAATGGAATGTCTTTGTACTAGTGCTTAGCATGGTCACACACTCAATTGATGGAAATATCTCATATAAAGACCAAATATATATGATAATCACACAAATTATACCAATTATCCTTATGCTACCATTACAGTGTAAAAGACTCCATGACTCAACTATCTTTTGCAAAATTTTAAAGGAAAAGTGAAAAACTAATTTTAGTTGGTTAACAAAAACAAAAAAGTTGGATAAGTCCACTATTTTGGTGGTCAATGGGAAATAAGTTAGTGATGGTATGTAATATCCCAAAATGGGAACAACTACATTATTGGGAATATTTTGAGTTATTACCAATTTCGAGCTTCAGAAAATCATAAACATGGCAATGTAGAGTAGCTCATTAGATGTAAAATAACATCACACCAGCAGATGAAAGAAACTCAACAAGAGATTGGCCTATATTCTTCTTCCCAGGTGGGGAAACGCAGAAATATAGGGCATAAAACAGTTGTCTTCAGAAAATAATGCTATACAAATGAGAAATGGGACTTGGATCCCTTAGAAGACATGATATACAACTCACATGCAGAATTAGCACTGAAACAAATCACTCTAGCTCATATAAATAGATCTCCCAAATTAGTATGTCTCAAATAAGCCTAAACCCCATAGCCTAGCTCATGCAGAATGTATTGAAGCAAGAACAACGTTATTTTTATGAGGGTTTATGCAGAAATTAATGATAGAAGACTAATATGGATCTCGTATTCATCAAATAATAGAGAAATGGATTTTAACCTCATTTATACAAAAGGGAAAGACACCCGGTAAGGGTTTCCGACAAAATGCATGTACAAAAGGAAACACTAAAAGAATAAAAAATTTTAATACAAAAATGTATTAAAAATGACTGAATAAAACATATAATAGCTGAATAATATATAAAAGGGCCAAAGGCCTCTCTCATTGAGCTCCCGGAGGGAAATGAGCACCTCCTCCTCAAAGACTAGCATAAAATCAAAGGGTGCAACTCTGCTACTGCTGCCCCTGCATAAAGGATGCAGTTTCTAAAGGAAACTATGGTGTGGCTGAATATGGATGGATGGCCCCAAGACAAATGCTGAAATGAAGCTCAAATACTTCCCTCTTGATCCCTTAAGCAAGTTGATCCAAAGAGAGGATGGAATTCCCGCACGGGAATTCTTTGCACTAAGAAGTGCAACAACTCCGGCTAAACAGCTGAAGATTGCAAGTAGTCACAAGAACAAAATAGATGAATACATGAATGAATCCCTTTGGTTCTATGGCTTCCTTTTTATCATTGGTGAGCCTCCTCACCTCGGACCCCACACAATGTTGAGGTGACTTCCTAGTGAAGCTTCCTCTTTCAAAACTGTGCTGCCCTTGCTAGCTTCCCTCCTCTTTGTAGTAGCGTTGTTGACTTGGTCAACTGGAACTAATCCACCTATAATGCCTCTTTTCACACTAAGGGATCTTCAATCTAGTTCTCATATGTGTGTCTAGGTTGATCCTTGTTCACATTGAGCTAGTTTACTTGAGTGATTTCTTCCTCCTCAAGAATGGATGTTGACTTAGTCAAACTTGACTATGTCCCCATCTAATTTTCCCTTGTTCACACTTGGAAGTGTAAAACCATCTCCTAAGGTGATCTCCTTCCTTACTAAGGTGGAATTTATTCATATTTTTATTGTTCATGGGCTTCCTTACCCATTTATTCCTTTCCTAGGTGAAAGTAGCAAAATCTAGTATTCCAAATTGTTGTGTGAAAATTTTGGAATATTACAGTCCTCCCCTCCCAAATGTTGCTTGTCCTCAAGAAAATGCAAGGATAGGACTGAAGAGCATCCTCTTCACCCCTGTAGCAAACTCATAAGATGAAAGCCTCCAAAGATCAAGGTGTTGCATCATCAACATATCTCCAAGTTTCCCCTCTCAAGTGTGTAAGCTATCCAAATAGCTGGCATTATGTGACAATGGATCATCCATGGAGGAAACAATGGGATATTTGAAGGTCCTCTTGGGGCATGAAAGATGATATAGGTTGGGATTCATAATCCCCATTTTAATCTCTCCTCCCCAAGCTATCAACCAAACAAAATGAGTCACCCTCCAAATTGGCAACTCATGAGGGATTTCTTCCACTTTGAGCTCATGCAGAATAGGTGGGCTGAAAATCTGAATATGGTAGGCAAGAGAGCCTACCCCATGATGTATTCCCCTTGAATTAAGATAAGTGTAGAGAATTTGTTGATCTTGGGCTGTAATACTGTTGCCCTCCAATGGCAAGAAGGAAGCTAGACTTCCAAAGGTCCCTCTCCCAGCGCTGTGAATCAAGCTGACCCAAACCATCTCATACATGATGGATAAGAAATCATCATCATAAAGCATCCCATCCATCTCATCGCCCTCCTCATACATAAACAAACACTTGGCTGTAGAGGCCATGTCTCTTCCCATGCTCCCCTTAGAACATGTAATGTAGAAAGTGTGGGGATCCTCCTCCCCATAGAACACATCCACTCCATGTGTCCCTCCTCCAATCATGCTCCTCATATAGGCAAGAATAATATCAACAAATAGGATCATGGTAGGCATCATAATGAAAGAAATATTGAAGGTTTTATGTGGTGCTGGAAGGTACCAATAGTCTCCCAAGTGGTCACAACATAGTCCTCCCCACTGCAGCTTCAGACAATAGCATGGCAAGTTGTTTCTTGATAGATGGCTAGTTGTGTAAGTCACCACATCTACCAACAAGTAGTAAATGGCTGAGTGTATCAACTGAGCATACAAGAAGTAACCAAACACTTGCCCCAACTCATACAATAGATGGTTGTCTCCATCATAATAGCTGGCCAAAAATGGTCCATGGAGCCTAAAGAGAAATTTTCCCCTTTGTAGAGAAATGCATTGGAAGGAAATGGTAAGATTATACAAATATAGTGTTGAAAAATCAATAAGTGCAAAAAAAGAGTTCTTACCACGTGATGGAAGCAAGATGGTGACAAGATCCATAGATGAATCCTCCATAGTGGTATGGCATACCCATCTGAAGAGGAATGAACCACATTCTCCATGAAAATCCTCCTTCTTATGCTTGGAAATCCAAGCCAAGGAGAACATACCACAGTAACCAATGAGTCCATACACTACTCTACCAATCTCACCTCCTTTATGCCCACCAAGTGCATCAAATATGAAGTGATCCTGGGAACACTCCATCAACAAGCTCATGCTCTAAAGTGACAGCGTTGTTGGCCTATGCAAATAGGCTCCTGCCAACTCATAAATCCAACCTCTGATATGTTCAATGCCAAAGACTCCTCTCATAATTTTGCCATCTCCTCCCATTGCAACATCATGTAAAATGTGAGAGCAACTCTACCCTTGCTCTCCCTCAATCCTCCAAAGCAACAATTGTCTTTGCTGCCTCATCATACCTCCATCATACAACTTATGAAATGAAAGCAAAATGATCATAACACCATAATGCATCCACACTCCTTACTGCCCCATGATGCAAGTACTCTACCAAGTATTTTCCTCCCTCATACCCTTGGAAACAGGACATGCCTCATGATGGCCAAGCTCTCTCAAGAGTAGCCAATGCGGTTTTGCCTCTTGGTGCCCAATATCATATATTTGCAAGTAGCTCTCCAGCTTCTTTCTCTCTATCCACATCCAATTATCCACCGATGGATGCCTCCTGCCATTCTCTATCTTGGTACTCCTCCAAATAAGATTACCATCATCCCATATCAAATTTTTCTCCTTGCATTCCATGGGATGCTGAAATGCAACTCCTTGGAGACCTCCTAGAGAAGATATCTCACCAATGATCATCTTGAATCCATAGGGATCCAGGGGAGCTAAAGGCAAAGCCCCCTTGCTGCTACCTCTTGACAGCGTTGTAACCCTCCTCCAGGGTGTTTTGGCTATCTCATGTCTTAACTCCCAGATGAACATTTGGCTCTGCATTAATTTGTTTGGAGCAAAGTTCACTCCATCCTCCAGGTTCATGATTCCCTCCAAAATATCACACTCCAACCTTAGGGGTTGTGTGCAACTCAACAAGGGCCCATGAGAATGATGGTTCATTTGTTCCTTGAACCATTCAAGTTTGCACAGTGCAGTGCAATATTGTTGATCTACCTCAGCAACAATGTTTGATCTTGGGCTATATGCAAACAAATCTCCAAAGTATTCCATAAAATTTTCTAAAAATGTTAAGACATGGAAATTTATGCATACCTTTGTGAACCTTTGGAACATCTTGTATAGCTGCAAAAGTCCCTCTCTTCAATGTGTTGGCTGATCCAACTGTTGTTGTGGGTGGCTGCCCCCTCATGAATATGACATCGCTGGAAAATGTATCCTCAAGTGGAGAAGAGAAATCCTCCTCCTCTGATCTTCCACTGCCAAATCTTCTGATTATCTGATCAGTGAAATAAGCAAAAGTAAACACTCTTCCATGGTTGAACCACCAAGAGCTTTCCTTGCCTGCTAAGTGCAGCGTTGAGATTTCCACAACCTCTTTTTCCACTACTGGATGCAGTAGGAAAAATGCCTCTAGTTTCATCACCCAAGTCTCTGCTGCACACTTAAGTGTCCCATCAAATGTATAAAACATGAATCTGTTGCCTCTCATCATTATTTTACTGCATGGTCTTCTTTCTTCTCTCAGTTGAATAAACTGAGGGAAATCTAGGGTCTTTTTGAAAGCCCTAGGTTAGCACTTGTATTCTGCCAAATACCCACTCGGGATTTCATGCTCTAAGTGGTATCCTTGCTCTCCAATTCCTCTATGATAACATGAGGTGCATGCATCTTCTTCTGCTTCTTGAAACCTTCTAGAGGTCTCACTGCAACTCTCTCCTCCTTGAAACCCTCTTGGTGTTTCAATGCATTTCTCTTCTTCTTTCTTCTTGGATCTGAAAATGGATGAGAGTAAGCTCATCCTATCCATCATTTTTTTCTCCTCTTCTTCTTATCTTCTGATTGGATCTGAAATCCACAGGCTAAGCCAAGATGGCAGCTTTGATACCACTGTAATATACCAAAATGGGAACAACTACACTATTGGGAATAATTTGAGTTATTACCAATGTGGAGATTCAGAAAATCATGAGAATGGAAATGTAGAGCATCTCATTAGATGTAAAATAACATCACAATAGAAGATGAAAGAACCTCAACAAGAGATTGGCATATATTCTCCTTCCTGAGTGGAAAAATGTAGCAATACAGGGAATAAAACAGCTATCTTCAAAAAATAACACTATAAAAGTGATAAATGGGACTTGTATCTCTTAGAATACATGATATAAAACTCACATGCAGAATTATAGGTGAAACAAATCACTCTAGCTCATGTAAACAAATCTCCCAAATCAGTATGTCTCAAATAAGCCTAAACCCCATAGCCTAGCTCATGCAGAAAGTACTGAAGCAAGAACAACATTATTGTTATGAGAGTTTATGCAAAAATTAATGATACAAGACTGATATGGATCTTGTATTCATCAAATAAAAGAGAATGGAGTTTAACCTCCTTTATACAAAAGGGAAATACACCCAACAAGGGTTTCCGACAAAATGCATGTACAAAAGGTAGCACTGCAAGAATAACACAGTTTAATACAACACTGTATTAAACATGACTAAATACAACACTATATTAAACATGACTAAATACAACATATAATAGCTAAATAATACAGAAAATGGCCAAAAGCCTCTCTAATAGAGCTCTTGGAGGGAAATTAGCACCTCCTCCTCAAAGACTAGCATAAAATCAAAGGGTGCAACTTTGCTGCTGCTGCCCCTGCATAAAGGACGCAATTTCCGAAGGGAACTGCATTGTGGATGAATATGGATGGATGGCCCCAAGAAAAATGCTGAAATGAAGCTCAAATCCTTCCCTCTTGATCCCATAAGCAAGCTGATCTAAAGAGAGGATGGAATTCCCACACGGGAATTCTTTGCACTAAGCAGTGCAGCAACTCCAGCTAAATAGCTGAAGCTTGCAAGTAGTCACAAGACCAAAATAGCTGAATACATGAATGAATTCCTTTTGTGCTATGCCTTCCTTTTTATCTTTGGTGAGCCTCCTCACCCCGGACCCCACACAATGTTCAGGTGACTTCATAGTGAAGCTTCCTCTTTCAAAACTATGCTTCCCTAGCTAGCTTCCCTCCTCTTTGTAGCAGCGCTTTTGACTTGGTCAACTGGAACTAATCCACCTGTAATGTCTCTTTTCACACTAAGGGATCTTCAATCCGGTTCTCCTTTGTGTGTCTATGTCTAGGCTGATCCTTGTTCACATTGAGCAAGTTTACTTGAGTGATTACTTCCTCCTCAAGAATGGATGTTGACTTAGTCAAAATTGACTATGTCCCCATCTAATTTGCCCTTGTTCACACTTGCAAGTGTAAAACCAGCTCCTAAGGTGATCTCCTTCCTTAATAAGGTGTAATTTATTCATATTTTAATTGTTCATGGGCTTCCTTACCCATTTATTCCTTTTCTAGGTGAAAGTAGCAAAATCTAATATTCCAAATTGTTGTGTGCAAATTTTGGAATATTACATGGTAATAGTGTTGAGCCACTAGATGTGAAGTTTAGCCCTTGTCTCTAGTGACTATGTTAAGCCCTATTCAAAGGTTCAAGGTTGAGTTGGATCTACTTCAGAAGTTAAAAAATGGAAGAAGAAGTCCTGCAGAGTATGACATCTCTAAGAGGGCTTCAAATATCTAAAGAAATAGGCTCCAGACCTGTTGATTTGAGAAGAAGGAAATTTTGAAGCTAATATCTTGAAACATCTTAGCGGCATCTAAATTCATATTCAAAATAGAAATAGAAACATTTTTGGCATTTATAATAGATGAACCCATGCCAACAATTAATCATAATATTTTATAAGCATCTTCAGGAATCTTTATCATAAGTTTTGTGGGGTAAAAATAGACATTTTTCAACTATTATTAAGTATATTTCATTGCCGAAATAAATTTATGGGTTTTAACCCTAGGGTAAATAAATCGTTTTCCATTGCAATTACTTTCCATATTGTTGATAACAGAGAGGTAGATAACATTAATGGGATCAATACATTTCTTGATGTCTATTGATGTAACTTCACAGGCATCAATAAGGCGACTAACAAATTTTCAAGAAATGTATTTGGATGATCAAAAGCAAGGATGGAAAAATTAGTAGACACACTCTAGACATCCATTAAAAACATACTCTCTATTCGTCAAATACTAATGGTGCCAATTTTAGACTAGAGTATTAGCCCAACAAGGATCCCCTCCTTTCCAAAACATCAAAACATTCATTGATTTTTTCCTTAAGTGTAGCATTCAAGATAAGGATAAGATGGAAGACTTTTATATAGATAATTTAATACTTCTTGCTATGAATGTGTGGGACCCCAACTCTCAGCTAGGCGATGTGAAATTTATTTCTTTAGCCTCCTAGATGATAGTCACTAACTATCAGTGGGAAAAGACTGTAGAGATCCTTGTACAATGCAGAGGGAAAAGACCCAATAGCCTCTATAAATACAAAGTCCTCTATCCAACATTGAGATAGAGAATAGATTTACAACTTCCACAATGAATCTATGTTGGTAAGTGGACTACAAGTCCATTTATGGATCATAAAGTATAGGAGCATCTGCATCCTTGACTGTGACTCAACTGCTAAAACTATGAAGAGAACATTGCAGGCTTGAACATGGGCAAAGCAGGCAGAGAAAGATTGGAAGACTTAAGAGACAATGATGTTGAGACTCAAGAAGAGAACAAACACTTGAAAGAGAAGGTCCAAATGTTCAACCGGAGGATGGCAAAGATGGAGAAGCACTTTGAGACCTCTACCAAACTATTTCCATTACTAAAGAATAAGTTTTGATGAATGTCAAGATTCTCTCATTACAGTCATTGTTGATTGGGATAATCACAGAGTGAAGCTTGTATGCCTTGGTGAGGTGGTCATCTAGATGGATAGTTGGAAAGAAAGTGGGTTCTCTCAAATGATGGTACAACTACAACAAGAGTTAGTGGAGAAGGAGGTGGCCTTGGAAAGGCTCCAAGCAGTTGTCCAAGACTACGAGGAAGCAATACCACCTTCCTTGCCATTGCTAAAGCCAACACCATGACTAAAACCACCTTTTTAAGCTCACTTTCTGTAGACATTTCTCTACTGCAGATTGGTGACTTTGAAAAAGCATACCAGAGGCATTAGTTCCAAGATCCTAACGAAAATGGGCTATGATGAACAAGGATTAGGAAATTCAAGGAATTCTAAACTCCATTATAGCTACAAAGAGGCCAAGCATAATGGACTAGAATTTGATGGAAAAATGGAAAGGCCCATCACTATCAAGACCATTCTGTAAAACCAAAGACATGTCGGTGTTGGCCTATTCATCAGGATAAGTAGCAACAACAAATGAAGGTAGTAGTCCACTATCATCTTAGCCTTCTTGTCCAAGAATCTTACCATATCAATAATAGAATGTCTTTGTACTAGTGCTTAGCATGGTTACACACTCAAGTGATGGAAATATCGCATATAAAGACCAACTATATATGATAATCACACAAATTATACCAGTTAGTCTTATGCTACCATTACAGTGTAAAAGACTCCATGACTCAACTATCTTTTGTAAAATTTCTAATTTCAGTTGGTTAACACAAACACCAAAGTTGGATAAGTCCACTAGTTTGGTGGTCAATGGGCAATTAGTTAGTGATGGTAATAGTGTTGAGCCACTAGATGTGAAGTTTAGCCCTTATCTCTAGTGACTACGTTAAGCCCTATTCAAAGGTTCAAGGTTGAGCTAGATCTACTTCAGAAGTTAACCAATGGAAGAAGAATTCCTACAGAGTATGAAATCTCTAAGATGGTTTCAAATATCTAAAGAAATAAGCTCCAGACCTGTTGATTTGAGAAGAAGGAAATTTTGAAGCTAATAGCTTGAAACATTGTAGCGGCATCTAAATTCATATTTAAAACAAGCTACAATTAGTCACCTTGAGAATATCTCTTGAATCATTCTACACTTGAAGCCTTCTACATCATTCCCAAGCATGATTACACCATGGCAACACCTTGACATCATGCCCAACTAGGATAGCCTATGACCTAATAGAATAGACTTATATTGGGATAGTTTATGACCTAACAAAATAGACTTCCAGAAAATGGTGGTAGGGAGCAACTGTTGTTGCAAATACTCTAGGTCCACTCCTAGGCTAATATAACAGATATACAATTACCAGAAGGAGAGTGCTCATTCTACTACAAAATGGGTCATTGGGCTGGGGAACCCGCATATATTAAATTTATGTTGTTGGCCAAGAGGAATGTGAGGGAATTGGAACTGGTTGGAGTTCCTTTGAACCTAACTACAACCCAAGGGAATGCGATAAAATGGATATGATACAATGGTGGTTATATCACCATAACTAGAACAAGTAAGTATAAAAATAGTATATAAAAAAAAAAAATCAATGTCTAAAAGCATGCTCAAACTTACAATCAAATAGATGAAAAAACACATACAAAAAACAAGATAATAATCATGAACAAGCTTCATATTGAATTATGAACTGTAAAAGAACTTACAAAATGTGACACTATGAACCTGGTTAAGTGCACAAGCAAAAATATCCTCGACATGACCCTGGTTGACAAGCTGTGTTGCTCATGATGCAAGAGGATTTGTACCTGTGCTGCCAAGTCATTCAAAATCTATAATTATCTATACAATAAATACAAGTAATTGATGTAGTATTTTTTACTCTAAGATGCATTCTTATGATAATGTTAGAACATATGTTGAGAATTTCAAAACATAGCTGAAT
The DNA here is from genome assembly GCA_034641835.2 of Pinus albicaulis. Lineage (NCBI taxonomy): Eukaryota > Viridiplantae > Streptophyta > Pinopsida > Pinales > Pinaceae > Pinus > Pinus albicaulis. The sequence continues at coordinate 362,309,962 of CM076578.1, forward strand.
AAGCTCCTCTTTGTTTCAAGAACAATTTATTAGAGTCGCCTGAACTTGGAACAAGCCTCCCACAATCTGAAAGAGTAGCAACTAAGTCAACAATGAATTTTTTGTTGCTACGTTGGATCGAGGGAGGTTTTCTCCAAGATTAAATCACTCCAATAAATTATTATCTACTAAATAGGGCCAACCACGTGAAGGTGGAAGCTCTTATGGTCGCTCCGCCGCCCCCCCCTCACATCACTCTCAATTCCCCAATACCCAATCTATATTTCATTTTTTACTTTCATGAGCAAAAAATAAAATAAAATTCAATAACTAATAAAAAGGAAATGCAACAAAAAATAGTGCTTGACATAAAAATAGTATGATAAATGAGTTTTTAATATAACGCAAAAAACATTCCAAGTATGGTAACATTTGTCTTATAATAATACAATATTTTACATTATCAAAATTTATTTTTCTTCTTCCTACTTCTAAAGCTCCTAAGTACATCATCAACATCATCATGCTCTACTCCTGTTTCGTGCCTTTCCAGTAGAGTTGACCTAGTTGCGTAGTCACGATGTCTGGTCTCATGCAGTGACGAGGCATCTCCTACAAAAAAAGATTATATTAAATTTTAATTGTCAGTTTTTAAATATCATTAAACTAGTACAGTCATATTAATAATAAAAAATTGCAATTAGATTATTTACCTAGTGCACCAGTTGTCACCGTTGGAACCGTTGCCTTGTGTTCCTCTCTGGTGATAGGATGCTCAAGTACAACATTCTCTGTCATTTAAACAAAAAATGTTATAAGGACACAACCATCAAGGAATAATTAGAAAAAGTTATAAGTGGACATTAATTACCGTCATGGCCCTCACTGTTAGTAGCATTGTCGGCCTGGTCCCCACTACAATGATCAGGTTGCACGCGAGGACCATGTACTTCTGGCAATATTTCACTCTCAATGCACTGCTCAACAACTGGGTTATTTGGCTCGTTGAAAGTGTTGCTCCCATGATTTATAAAAAGTTGTTAGACATTAAATTTATGAACAAAAACAAACATATTGAAAGGTTAACGTTTTACCTTATCAGGCATTCTGGATCTTGGGACCTGTCACAAGCTTCTACAATGTTCAACTACGGCTTGATAGCTGGAATGGAAAGCGATGTCTCTGTCTTCGTCTATGGTTTCCGTTCCAAATTCATCACCCTACATTACATATGATTGTGTATTTTTAATGTCATTTGATGGGATTACAAAAATGTTGGAAGGCGATACAATTAATTATAATATGTTTAGCTACTTACAATTCTTGTGGCTAATTTCAAGTAGCCACCCTGGCCTAGCTTGTGATGGAATTTTTTTTCAATCCTAGCTTTGGTTGCCTTCAAGGTGTCAGGCAAGCTATCATCAAAATCTTGAAGTCAGATTGGACGTAGCACACTTTTATTTTAGACATAAAGAAAATTAAAGCTATTGTATTAAAGTTGTAATTTACCTTACGGGTACAATTATCATTTTTTCTTCTTTCTTGGCCATTTTCTATTTTCTGTCATCGATGAGTGCTCTCCATTCCCTCTCTGGAACTATGAGAGGACGCTCGTATCTAGAGTTAATTTTCAATTGCGTCCTATAGGTTTCCTTGGTATATTTCAGATATTTGCCAACTACCCGAGCCACTGTTGTTCTATCAAATGTGCCCACCCCAAAAAGGGGCTTCTAGATAATCTAGAAGTTCCTTTTTCAGGTTGGAATTCTAGGAATTCCACCTTGTGCGTATGGTTGGGACAAAAATTATCAATGCCTTTCTCTTCAAAAACCTGTAGAAATCATTGTTTCCTACACAGAAAAAATATATTATCATTAATTAAAAAGAAAAATCATGATAAAATATGTTTTAGATAGAGTACATGAAATAGTTAAAATATTAAAACTTACTTGGGAGTTGTACGTTCTTTATGGGAACATCTTCATCATTCACCAAAAACGTGCCATCAATGGTCCCTGTGGAGGTGACACGTGTAGCTCCAGGAAACACAATAATATAGTTGGCCATACCAGCCTCATCACTGCCAACACATTCAGCAGTTGGCTGGGTGTCTTCTTGGGCAGGGTGCATTTCTTGGCTGCCACATAAAGACTTAGAAGGTGTACGAGAGGGTCGCTCGAAAATATCTTGCCTTTGTGTCCCACTACCACCAACACCAAGGGTAGCAGGTGTCAGATAACGCTACATACAAAATAATTTTTTTGTTAGTTTAGTTAATGTAAAAATTAAAAATCAAACTATCACAATTTCTCTCATGCAGAACAAAAAAAATATCCTTTTGATTTTTTATTGTTACCTTATATGTTTCTAGCTGGGTCATAAGTTGTGTTATCCTCATTGCTGATTCAGGTGTTTGAGGCGTAATGTCTACCAAACGCTCAAGTTCCAACTTTGCTTTTCACGCCTTTTTTGCAGCAATAGCAATGGACATGGGGATGAAGAAAACTCTTCCTCGTTGAGGGAAGAATCAAGCACACCATGGCAAGGCATCTACATATTTTAACAAAATTTAAATTATTAAAATTATGTAAATAACTAAAATACCTGAAGATGGAGCAATGCTATCACTTTACATGTTCTTCGGCTGACCCCTTTCCACGATCATCCTGTCTCGGGGTTGTTCCTGTACTGCCATGATCAGTCTGCCACATTGCAATAAAATTAGAAATGTGAAAACTTGAAAACAATATATAAATTGAAAACACAAAATGAAAACTGAAATAATTTCTAAATTTTGAGTGAAATGCTTGAATTCAGTTGAATTTTTTTTTATTGAATTTTTATCCTTAGATGCTTCTAGTGAATGTTTGGATGATTTTGTTCTTTCTCATTGTGATTCTCAAAGAAATATATTTATGAACGAGCTAGGAAATCATAGTGGAAATGCAAGTTCTGCTAAGAAAATGGTCCAACAGCTTGCCTTCTTAGGGCTTGAAATGTTTCAAGGGATGAAAACTTTTCATACATATTAGCTTAAATAGATTTTCATGATTAGGATTTTGTTTTGATTAATGGTCCTCCAAGTGTCCACAAACATTCATTACATGGATTATAATCATACGTACATCTGGGCTATACAATGATTATTAACCCTCTAATATGGTGGCCACTTGGTGCAGATTTTGATGGGGATTCCATTCATGTTTTTTATCCCCAATATTTAGGATCTCAAGCTGAGCTTTCTCAACTTCTAAGTGTGGATCAAAAAATGTTTAGTTCCCATATTGGAGAGTTAAGAATAGCACTAAGTGTTGATACTTGATATATTGTTGTATGCCAATCTTTTATCCATTCACATGATGTAGAATCATACCATCGGGGTTGGAACAAATACCTTGGGCTTTTGGAATTGCAATCAGTAGAAAATATCTATAAATACAGAAGGTGAAGTATTATTTTTTCCTAGTGGTTAGTCGGCTTTTAATTGGTAATAAATTAATATGCAATATTTCATTTATCCATGTGGCATATTGATAACACCCAAGGTGGATCAATGTAGTAACCAAGTCATATTCTCCTATCACTTCTGTTATATTCTTGTTATAATGTTTTAGACTAGGTTTGGCATGTGGATTGGTCCTAGTGATCGAGTTGAATTGGTCTATGTACACTTTTTCTTAGAAACATTGTATGAATTGACCTTGCAGAGTTTAAAAACTGTAGCAGTTAAGATAATGATGATTGGTCTTTATGATAGTTGTGGCAGATGGTTGGTATTGGCATGTGTAACTGTTGCATATGTAATTTTTCCTCCCTTGGTCAACATTTCGACATTTTAGTTCTGACACTTTAGTTTCAAGGGAGGAAAAATTTATCCTCGCCAATCTCTTGTCGGATTTCAAATGTTTCAAGGGAGGAAAAATTTTCCTAGAGATTAGCTTAAATAGATTTGCATGATAATGATTTTTTTTTATTAATGGTCCTCCAAGTGTCCAAAAACATTCATTACATGGATTATAATCATACGTACATCTGGGCTCTACAATGATTATTAACCCTCTAATATGGTGGCCACTTGGTGCAGATTTTTATGGGGATTCCATTCATTTTTTTTATCCCAAATATTTAGGATCTCAAGCTGAGATTTCTCAGCTTCTAAGTGTGGATTAACAAATTTTTAGTTCCCATTTTGGAGAGGCAAGAATAGTGTTAAGTTTTGATACTTGATACATTGTTGTATGCCAATATTTTATCCATTCACATGATGTAGAATCATACCATCGGGATTGGAACAAAGACCTTGGGCTTTGGAGGCACGTCACTAATTCTACCCCTCCTAAGTTGTGATGGAGTATATCAGTATCTTACAATTACTACTCTTGATTCTTGAAAGCTAAAAGATAAAGAGATACAAGTGATACTGAAAGAAAAGGTGAATCTAGAAGGAAAAATTTAAATTGTAGAAATAAATACTGCATACTAGATATAGAGGTAAGATGTAGCCATCACCAAGGTATCAATGCAAAGACCAAAAATAATGTCCTGTATAGAATTCCTGACATTGAAGATTTAGCCAGGGCATCATGGGATGAGAAATGTGGTAGTGAACAGCTGAACCCCTCCTAAAATTTGAGGCCAGAGAGAAAAATCTAGTGAGATTTGGTTGCTTGATATGGGCACAACTCTGCACTAAAAGTAGATACATTTTTGTGGCATTGTGAATGTAGTTGCATACCAATAGAAGGGGGCAATGCGGATATCAGACTAGCCTAATATCATCTATGTTTGGGGCTTGGAGATATATATATTGTTTAGCACCTCCAATTACCGAGATAGGCTAGAAGGAGGAGATCAATTTGGTGAAACAAGATCTACATAAATCTTGTAAGGTCAATTGTCTATTGTAATGCCTCACACATGTAGAAATGAAAACATTTCTAATCTTAATAGAAAAAGAAGATGGAAAGGAACCTCCCAAAATCACAATATAGACTTAACTGATGGTCTAGAATACAATGTTAGGAGGTGGACTTAATTAAAACCAGTGTCACAAGTATCTTTGATTCTCCAAATATTTTCCAATCCACTAGGAACACTGGGAAGAAATATGTAATCCTCTAAGGAAGACCCAATTGAATGGAGAAAAGGGAAGAGAAGAAAATTAGAAAGGTGATACAAGATTATGTCTTGCTAATTAGAAGCCCTGAAAACTAATTTCATAACCAAATAGAAATTATGGAATTCTCGACAATAAAACATCTCAGAGATGCCACTGGATATTTCTAGCAGGAAACAAGAGAAATCTGCCCCAAGTAGTTGGCAGGGGCATAGGTCACAATAACTACTCAAGATCTTGTTAACCTCTCAAGCTATCAAACTGCTGCTACAAACTCATAAAACTAGTAGGAGAAAAACAATAAACCTTAGAAGTTGAAGAATAGTGAATAATTAATTTGTAACTTTTCTCTTGCCAATCATAACAATAGACCAAACGGAAAAAATGTGTTATGTAAAATCACCTCATCATGATAAGAAAACCCCTAGAACAAACTAAATATAGGTGATATAATCCTCTCCCTACCACAACATAAGCTCTATCACCTTTCTTGCGTATCAATCCAACTCCTGCAATTAACTTTGCTTTCATCTCAAGAAAATATTGAAGTGAACTGGATATGATGTCCCTATCAAAAACATTTAATCAAAAAATCCTCCAAAGATGATGACTATTCCAAAAAAGGGGACAAGTATGAAGAAAAATACTAGCAATCATACATTCACTTGTGATGTTAACTCAATTTGCAAGGTGGGGGTTATTATTCTCATTGAGGGCATACATATGATAGCAGGGGTGCAACTGTGTAATCCCCAACCAATCAGGACTTCCTTATTATGACCATTTAACTTTCCGAACATGTATATAATTCATTAAACAACTTACCTTTTCTAGCACAGTATAATTTTATCAACCACATATAATTTATTATTTAATTAAAATACCAATAAGTAAAAAGTCACTAAATGACAGAATAGCCTAGTAGATAAAATATGAATTCACCTATAAAAGGGCTAGCAGCTACCAAATCTACTCTATCAATCCACTCAAAGGAAAATTTAATGTCAACTGATGATTTTAATTGGTGGGATGGTGTCCAAAGGTATGTTAATATCATAGATTAATGATGTTGATACTGTTGCTATGAAAGATAATGCTAGTGACAATGATTGTGCCACTAATATCACCTTCTTTAAACTCTTCTAATTTTCTTTATGCTTCCTTGTTTCTCTTTGAAAATGAATGAATTTGTAATAGTTTCTTTTTCTTTTTCTGTTCTAATATGCTAATTTCTTGATTTTAGACAAGCCAACTCTTTTTCTAGATCCTTGACTTTATTCCGTTTAACAACTAACTTCTTCAGGTCAATTTCCAAACTCTTGGTTTCATATTGTGAATTCTAAAGCATATGATAATCATATTTTAACAAAAAAACCGCTAATTTCATGTAAAAGAGGAAAATATCTAATACCCATTGCAATATTATGTCTATAATGGGGTATCAAAATCAGATCATTTTTATATTTTAAATGATGCAGAGTAGGTGGTGAACTCTTATCTTCCAAAATTTTACACATCATTGCATACTTTCATCATAAGTTCTTGCATGTTGTACTATATTAATATGCTCTAAAGTTGCACACTCAACTTATTCATATCCTTTCCTAACCTTTCGACTTCCTATATTAAGGTTCTTGCTCTAATATCCTATGGATAGGTATCTACGATCAGGGAAGCTAGGTTGTGTATCGCATTTCGAGTTATCTTTTACAAATAACATTCATCACCAAAGAAGCTTTTAGGAGACTAATCAACTTTCCCCAAACTTCACTGGATGGTTTTTGGGCGCTAATCCACTGTACGTTCTGAGTTTGGCAGTGTCACAAGTATATTTGATTCTCAAAATATTTTCCAATCCACTGGGAACACTGGGAAGAAAGATGTAATCCTCTAAGGAAGGTACAACTAAATGGAGTAAAGGGAAGAGAAGAAAATTAGAAAGGTAATACAAGATTATGTCTTGCTAATTAGAAGCCCTAAAAACAAATTTCATAAGCAAAGAGAAAATATGGAATTCTAAAAAATAAAACATCTCAGAGATGCCACTGGATATTTCTAGTAGAAAACAAGACAAATTTGCTCCAAGTAGTTGGCAGGGGCATAGGTCACAGTGACTAATCAAGATTTTTTTAACCTCTCAAGCTATCAAACTGCTGCTACAAACTCATAAAACTAATCACTTGACAATAGATTAGAATGTTGCTAGAGGATGGCAAGATTAACCTCTCAAGCTTCCATCCAAACTAAGCCATGCATATGTCCATGAAGCATGGCAAAGGAGATAGGAGGCATAGAGCTCTCCTAGCAAGGTGAAAACACTTTTGGAGTAACCCCAAAGGCTAACATCTAGATGCATCGTAAAAGTATTCTGAAACTGTGATGTATTCCCATATTTGTATGCATCTCGTGTAATAGCTTAATTTTTTTAGTATAGTACTTGTTGTCTTCATGTATTTATCACATTTTTTATATATGAAATGCATATCAAAAGTGCTTACTTGTTTGACACCTAATATTTTACTTTTAGTGCCCTGCTCTGTTAGAATATTGCTGCAGTATCATCAACATCAACTCGTACTCCTATCTACAAAGCATTTGCAATCAAAGAAAACATTAGGGACATTATAGCTAAAGGAGAATGCACTAGTAACATAGCGGATTTGGTAAATTGACATATTATTTGTATTTTGGAACTTTTAGTTTCTCTTTCTTCCTTTTCCCAAATATCCTCAAATTTTTTCACGACATAGAGATGTTTTTATGTCTTAAATGATTGAGATTCTCAAGACAATAATTGCATTCTTTGTATTGCTTTATTCCAGATATTTTGGTGACATTTTGCTTGATCTCTATGCTCTAGGTAGGATTAGGTCTTGGCATTGCCATTTCTAGGTGAAATAAACATATACTGTCGATTTTTCTCTTACTCTCATGTGGATATGTTTTCTCTTCATATTGGGAGGTATGGACTGGACTTATGCATGTATGTGAAATATTTCAAGTGTAGTGAAACTTGTGAAGTTGGCATTATGATCTAAGATCAAATACTTATGGAATTACTGTCATGCAGTTTTCTTTAACTAAACATGGATGGCGCATTTTGTTCCTAGGTAAAATCTGTGATACTGCCCACCTTGAACCAAGCAAGATTTGCAGTGGCAGTTCAACATTTTCTCAAGACAAGTTTGTTTGGTTTGTCTCTTGTCAGGGACAAGATTCATGCTAATTTTCATTCTGGCATATAAGTCTCTAGTGAGTGACCATTGGGGTTGGAACAAAGACCTTGGGGTTGGCACATCACTCATGCTACCCCTCCTAAGTTGTGATGTAGTATATCGCTATCTTACAATTACTACGTCTTCCCATTGGTATTAGTTGTCTTCTTGATGTATATTATGACATATCCACATTGCATTTTCTCATGGCTATGATCATTTTCATGACATGGAATCGTTTTGTACTTTTTTCATGGCCATGGTCTTGCATATTATTACATGGATTCACAGTGTATTATGTTGGCAGCCATGCTTTGTTTCTCTTCTAAGCATCAATATTACTATCTATTTGTTGACAATCGATTGCAAGTTCTCACTAGTTCCTTGATCTTTAGCTCTTTCCTTGGAATTCCTCATAACTTATGTTTATTAGAATGTGTTTCGACCATTGGTTTCTCTTCTTACCTCACACATTAGGGGGTGTTGTTACAACTCTATTTTCCACCCTTGAATCTCACTAACGACCCATTGCATAGACCAACATTGAATGAGTTGAGGAAATCAACACTAAATGAATCGGTTCTCTTGCACTAGGATATTTTGAACTTATTAGACTCAAGTTCCTTAAGTTCGAGAGATGTACAACCATCCTATAGCCTCCTCCATGAATCTATTTAAGGAAGGTCTCTCAAGGAAGAAAGGAGGAAGAATAATTTGCAAACATGTGTTGCTCATTTTAAAAGAGACTATTCAACCTTTAGATATCAGACTTCTCAAGTTGTGTGAGGGCCAAGGAAGTGTTAGACGAGGGACTAGGGACAAAAAATATGATAGCATTTCCCATTACATTTGGAAAATGAATTAAGCAGATTTTGATAAACTCCATATATTCAAACAAAAGACACAAATATTTTTTATAACTTCAACTTTGATCCAAAAATGTCTCAAGACTAAAACATGTTAACCATCATATATTTTTCAAAAACATGCTCATAGATACATACATAAATGCACGCACACACATAAATATATACATATACTATTATATTTTTTTTTAAACAAATAAAAATTAATCTTGATGATTTTTTCACAAATTTTATATAAAAACCTGCTTGGATTATTTAATTTGTCGTTAAATTCACTAGTGCATGAGATTCAATGGATTTCATTTTTTTAATCCACCCCCCCCCCCCCACCCCTCTCCAAAAAAAAACAAATGTAGTGACTAAGAACACAATTCGCATCATATCAAACCTGAACCATAATTATTTTGTTAAAAACATTTGTAGGGGGAAGATAAGATATAGTAAATAGCTTAACTCTCCATGTCCCAAGTCTAATGTTATATGACTTCAGTTTAACTCTGAATTTCTAATCTAATATTGTAGGATGTTACTTTCCATGAATTAGGCCCAAAGCCTCCATAACCTTTTTGATTTTCTAAACTGGTATATCTTCATTACGTAATTGGTATGGTGCTTGCATCTAGTTGAATTTTGTATCGTGCCTGTTGTATTTTTTGACAATTCCAGTTTTATTTAGCTCCAAAAATTTTAGCAGATTATTCATATATTTTTGTGTATATATGGCAGACAAAACATGTGTTATTATGTCTTTGTGGTGTGACTTACTTCGGATTCATGTTTTAGTTTGAATTCAATGTTTATGAAAAGTTACCACATTCAGAGCTCTTTACCGAATATTTTAGGCTTTCATCTTCAGACTTTGTATACAGGAAATCTTGTGCTCCATTTCTATAGTGAGACATATATGCTCTCCTATCTTTTCAGTCTATAATATTCCTTCCATCTTGGTTTCATATATGTTTTCTTTGCATGTAGTGGATGAAGAGCTCACGTGGCTTTTTCTATGCAAGAGTTATTTGAAAATATACCGTTGAACATCTTCTAGTTTTTCTTCTCTGTTATTTTTGTATTATCTTGAATTATCACCTGTAGTTCTGCTGGATTAGTGTCATTTATAATCTTTCCTAGTTTAATCATGAGCTATACCCCTGGACCCTTTTCTTGTTTGAATATAGAAACATCTGCATTGCCTTTCCAGATTTTTTTTATTTTTTCACTCTCTTTGGATTTTCTGATAACAGGTACTGGCATTGAAGGCAATTTATGAGGAAGATGTGTTTGTTGTTGAAAGAGAAGATGGAAGCCCTCATGCATTAAAGGTTAACTATGCCAAAGAGTGTAGCTTTCTGATGTATAATGAAGTTCATGGAAATATTCTAACATAACTTTATAATTTTGTTGTATATGTCCATACATGTTCAACTTCCTGAGAATATTGCTATTACTGTGAGGCTGCCATCGACTTCCAGTAAATGTGAACTCAATGGAAATAATTGCAGGTCTTCCTCAAAAGATGTTCTGGTGGGAAATGTTTACACATTGAATGTTCAGCACCTTGTTCCTATTGCATTGACGTGTTCTGCCTAAATCATATCCGTGCTATATGCCCCCACAATTTATGATTTTGGCCTACTCGTTGAACTCTTATAGTATTTCTAAGCTCTGCAACAGCTTAGACAGCATTTGGGCTGGAGACTCAGGCCAAGTTGTACTATATAAATGGGCAGAATGGCTCCGCAGTTCATCTCTTCCACACCTGGGATTTCAACATGAGATATTGCTAGATCCATTCAATGTACAGAGCAAAACAGATTGGCGGGCGATTTATGGGTGTTCATCTCCATATGTTGATATTCCTCGGTTGAGTTCTAGTATGGTTTATGGGGTTTTCCACTCTTGGCAAATGAAATAGAATTTTCAGTAATATACAAAACACTACATGATTCCAATCATAACATGAAAAAGCAAAGGCTTCTACTTCTGAAGCCCTGAAATCAGTAAACAAGTAACTGTAGCATACAAAATTTTAGAAGATAAAATGGTTAACAACTGTAGATTTAGCTTTACAAGACAAAACTGAGTATGGAAGATAAATCATTTTGCACACATATAAGCACTATAAATTGGTGTATGCTTACCATTTTGGTGGTCGAACCAACGGGTCCCCTGCTAAACCCCAGAACCAACGGGTCCCTTGCTAAACCCCTGAACCAACGGGTCCCCTGCTATTTGTCCCTCTATTTTTTCCAGTGTAGGCGGAACTCTTCTTTCTGGGATCTACTCTCGGCTCACAAAGCATCCAGTGCCATTGAATTGACCGGTTGAATGAATAATCGAACTCTCAGCATACATGCATAGATAGTTGCAAAGATAATGAAATTGACTAGGTAAGACTCGAACTCTCAGCATACATGCATAGACCGTTGCAGAGACAATGAAATTGATTAGGTAAGAATTTTTGGAAAAAGGGCGCGCGAGTAAGGTAATTAGGCTAATTAGCTTTGTTGGAATTTTAAAAAATAGGCCAAGTTAGGGGTCTTTAATCATGTATTAATAATATCAATTGATTAATTATGATTAATGATGTATTAATGATATCAATTGATTAATTAGGGGTCTTTAATCATGTATCAATTGATTAATTATGAATTAGTAAATTTAATTAAAAATTACTAATTAGTCTACAAACACATGGTAATAATGGCATTACCCACAAACACATGATACCCTCATAACCAATACCTAGTTATCTAAAAATAAAATGTTTCCAATATGCTCAATTAGAGGTGAAGGATTCTCCTAGGAGGTCAATATGTTGGTTTGGTTCCAGTGTTATTTTTAGCCTCAGATACTTAGTGGTTAAGGGCTTCAAGGGTAAAGGGTTAAGTTCCAAGGGATTTAGGGTCAGAGGATTTAGTGGTTAAGAACTTAATATTTAGGGGATTTAGGTGTTTAAGGGTGAAGGATTAGGGGTTAACTAGGGTCATAGGTTAAGAGGATAAGGAGTTAACTAGGGTCACAACTTAGAAAATTTGATACGGACGCCCTCAAACTAAATGACCTGACCCGAACGCGTTTGGGCGGGCGCCTTCACATGGCGTGACACGACACACACGACCGAATGAAGGCATAAGGGTGCAACAACAAACAGGCCACAGGAATGAGCACAGGGCACCCATGCGGTCACAACTTAGTAAATTTTATACGGTCACCCTAAAACTAAATGACCCGACCCGAACGCATTTGGGTGGGTGCCCTCACACGGCGTGACACATTGCACATGACCGAACAAAGGCACAAGGGAGAAATCAGCAAACGGGCTGCACGAACGTGCACAGGGCACCTGTGCAGTCACAAATTAGAAAATTTGATACGAGCACCCTCAACCGAAATGACCCGACCCAAACGCATTTTGGTGGGCATCCTCAACCGAAATGACCCAACCTAAATGCGTTTGGGCGGGCGACCTCAATCGAAATGGCCCTACCCGAATTGGTTTGGGTGGGCGCCCTCAAACGAAACAACGCGACGGGATACCAGATGAAGGCACAAGGGAGAAAATGGGCTGCACGAACATGGAGAAGGAACCCGTGCGGTCTAGAAAATTTGATACATTCACCCTCAAATGAAACGACTCAAACGTGTTTCATCAAGAACCCTCAGATGGCATGCCTTGCCGAATGAAAGCACAAAGGATAAAATGGCAAATGGACCGCACCATCGTGCACAAGGCACCGAGGTGGTCACAACTTAGTAAATTGTATACGACCGCCCTAAAACAAAATGACCCAACCTGAACGCTTTTCATCTGGCGCCCTCACATGGCACAACATGACCCACTCGACCGAATGAAGGCATAAGGGAGCAAGCAGCATATGTGTCACACGAACGTGCACAAGGAAACCGGGCATTAACAACTTAGCAAATTTGATACGACCACCCTAAAATAAGTGACCCGACCCCAATGCATTTCATCCAGCACCCTCACAGCGACGCACCCGATGGAATGAAGGCACAAGGGAGCAAACAAGAAATCGGTCGCATGAACCTGCACAAGGAACCCAGGTGATCACAACTTAGAAAATTTGATATGATTTCCCTCAAACGAAATGACCTGACCTAAATTCATTTCATCGGGCATCCTCACAAGGTACGACATGACGTGCCTGACCGAACGAAGGCACAAGGGAGCAAATGGAAAATGGGCTACACAAATGTGCACAAGGTACCTGGGCGATCACAACTTAGCAAATTTTAAACGGTTGCCCTCAAATGAAACGACCCGACCCGAACGTGTTTCATTGGGCACCCTCACACGACGCGATAGGGCGTGCCCGACCGAGCGAAGGCACATGGGAGAAAATGAAAATGGGCCACACAAAGGTTAAAAAGGCAACTAAGAAGTCACAACTTAGCAAATTTGATACATGACTGCACAACCTGCCTCAAACTAAATGATGCCAGCTGAACATGTTTCATTGGAATCCCTCATACGGTGCGATAGGGCATGTCAGATCAAACAAAGGCACAAGGGAGAAAATGGAAAAAGGGACATACAACGTGCATAAGATACCCGAGCAGTCACAAATTACCAAATTTTATACGGCCACGCTCAAATGAAATGATCCGACCCGAACGCTTTTCATTCAACGCTATCACACCATAGAACATGACGCACCTGACTGAATGAGGACACATGGGAGAAAACGGAAAACGTTGCACACGAACGTGCACAAGGCACCCAAGCGGCCACAAGTTAGAAAATTGTATACGATTGCCCTCAAACCAAATGACCCGAGCCAAACACGTTTCATTGGGTGCCCTCACACGGAGGGATAGGATGCACCCATCTCAAAAAAAGGCACAAGGGATTAAATTGAAAATGAGCCACACGAATGAGCACAAGGCATACAGGTGGTCACAACTTAGAAAATTTGGTACGACCACACTCAAGAGAAATGACTTGACCCGAACGCGTTTCATCGGGCGTCCTCACATGGCACGATGCAGCCCGTCTGACCGATTGAAGGCATAAGGGAGAAAATGGAAAATGGGCTGCACGAATGAGCACAAGATACCTGGGTAGTCATAACTTTGGAAATTTGATATGGTCACTCTTAAAAAAAATGACCCGACCCGAACACTTTTCATTAGGGGGCCCTCACATGACACAATACGTCGTGCCCAACTGAACGAAGGCACAAAGGAGCAAAAAAAAAATGGGTCACACGAACATGCACAAGCCACCCCGGTGGTCACAACTTAGAAAATTTGATACGGTCACCCTCAAACGAAACGAACCGACCTGAACGCATTTCATCGGGTGCCCTCGCATGGCGTGCCCGACCAAACAAAGGCATAAGGTATAAAATGACAAACAGGCTGCTTGAACATGTACAAGGCATCCAGGCAGTCACAACTTAGAAAATTTGATATGACCTCGCCTAAATGACACGACTCGACCCGAATGGGTTTATTCAGGCACCCTAGCATGACGTGACACACCCTGCCCAACCGAACAAAGGAATAAGGGAGCAAAAAAAAGGGGGCTGCAGAAATGTGCACAAGGCACTCGAGTGGTCACTACTTAGCAAATTTGATATGGCCACCCTCAAACAAAATGACATGACCTAAACTTGTTTCATCAGCCGCCCCCACACGATGTAACACATCGCACTCGATCGAACAAAGGAACAAGGGAGAAACCAATAAACGTGCTGCAAGAACATGCACAAGGCACCTGGTCAGTCACAACTTAGCAAATTTCATACATCCTCCCTTACAGGAAAAGACCCGACCCCAACACATTTCATTGGGCACCCTGACATAGTGCGACATGGCACACCTAACCAAATGAATGCATAAAGGAGAAAATGGAAAACGGGTCACACGAAAAATCACAAGCCACCCAGGCGGTCATAACTTAAAAAATTTGATATGGACTCCCTCAAACGAAATGACACAACCCTACGCATTTCATCAGGTACCATTACAACAACACGACATGGCATGCCCGAGCGAATGGATGGACAAGGGAGAAAATAGAAAATGGGCCACATGAACATGCAGAAGTCACTTAGGCAGTCACAACTTAGAAAATTTGATATGACTGCCCTAAAAAAAAACACCCTGACCTGAACACGTTTCATGAGGCACCCTCACATGGCGCGACACGACACGCCCGAATGAGCGAAGGCATAAGAGATAAAACAACAAATGGGTTGCACAAATGTGCACAAGGCACTTGGGTAGTCACAACTTAGCAAATTTGATATGGCCACCTCCAAACCAAATGAACTGAGTTGAACGTGTTTCATTGGGCTCCCTCACATGGCGTGACAAGGTGTGCCGGACCGAATGAAGGCACAAGGTATCAAATGGAAAATGAGCCACACAAATGTGCACAAGGCATCCTGGAGGTCACAACTTAGAAAATTTTATATGACCGCCATCAAATGAAACGACCTGACCCAAATGGGTTTAATCGGTCACCCTCACACTACGTGACACGGCGTGCCTGACTGAATGAAGGCACAAGGGATCAAATGGAAAACGGGCTGCACGAACATGCACAAGGACCCGGGCATTCCCAAATTCGCAAATTTGATACGACGCCCTGAAATGAAATGACCTGACCTGAACACGTTTCATCGGGTTCCCTCACATAGTGTGACATTGTGCACCTGACTGAAGGAAGGCATAAGGTTTTAAACAGAAAAAATGCCACACAAATGTGCACAATGCACCCAAATGGTCATAAATTAGAAAATTTGATAAGGCCACCCTCGAAGGAAACGACCTGAACCGAATGTGTTTCATCAGGCAGCCTCACATAGTGTGCCTGACCAAATGAAAGCACAAGGGAAAAAATGGTAAACGGGTCACAAAAACATGCACAAAGTACCCGAGCAGTCACAAATTAGCAGATTTGATATGACCACCCTCAAATTAAATGACCTAACTCGAACACATTTCATCGGGTGCCCTCACACGGCGCAACAAGGACCACCTGGCTGAACTACGTGACCGAATGAAGGAATAAGGGAGCAAACGTCAAACAAGCTACACAAACGTGCACAAGACAACCGGACATTCACAAGTTAGAAAATTTGATATGGCCATCCTGAAATGAAATGACCTGATCCAAACGCATTTCATCTGGAGCCTTCACATGGTGCGCCTGACCGAACGAAGGCACAAGGGAGAAAATGGAAAATGGGCTACATGAACATGCACAATGCACCCAGGTGGTCACAACTTAGAAAATTTGATACGGCCACCCTCAAACAAAACGAAAGCGTTTCATCGGGCGTCCACACATGACACGAGATGGCGCGCCTGACCGAATGAAGGCACAAGGGAGAAAATGGAAAATGGGCTATACGAATGTGTACAAGGAACCTGAGCAGTCACAACTTAGAAAAATTGATACGGTTGCCCTCAAACAAAATGGCCCGACTGGAATGTGTTTCATTGGTTGCCATCACACCGCGTGATAGTACGCACCCAACCAAACGAAGACAAAAGGGAGAAACTGGCAAACAGGCCTCATGAACGTGAATAAGGCACCCGTGCGGTCACAACATATCAAATTTTATACAGCTGCCCTCAAACGAAATGACTTGAGTCAAACTTGTGTCATTAGGCTCCCTCACATGGCACGAGAAGGCACGCTCTACCGAACAAAGGCACAAGCGAGAAAATGGTAAACGAGCCACACAAACATGCACAACGCACCTAGGTGGTCACAACTTAGCAAATTTTATACGGTCACCCTCAAATGAAATGACCCAACCGGAACGCTTTTCATTGGGAAACCTTATGCTGCGTGACAAAGCGCGCCTGACCAAATGAAGGCACAAGGGAGAAAATGGAAAACAGGGTGCACAAACATGCACAAGGCACCTGGGCGATCACAACTTAGAAAATTTCATACAATCACCTTCAAACGAAATGAACTGAATGCATTTCATTGGGAAACCTCACATGGCATGCCCGACTGAACGAAAGCACAAGGGAGAAAATGGAAAATGGTCCGCACAAGCATGCAGAGGGCACCTAGTCTATCACAAAATAGTAAAATTTATATGGCCACCCTGAAAAAAATGACCCAACCTGAACGTGTTTCATCTAGAACCCTCACACAACATGACACAGCCCGCCTGACCGCACGAAATCACAAGGAAGCAAATGGAAAATGGGCTACACAAATGTGCACAAGGTAACCAGGCATTCACAACTTGGAAAATTTGATACAGCCACCTTCAAACGAAATTCTTGACTTGAACGCGTTTCATCTGGCACCCTCAAATGGTGTGCCTTATCGAACAAAGGCACAAGGGAGAAAGTGGAAAATGGGTCACACGAACGTGCACAAGGTACCCAAGAAGTCACAACTTAGCAAATTTGTTACGATCGCCCTCAAACAAAAGGACCCGACCCGAACACATTTCATTGGGTGCCCTCACATGGCATGACATCAAGCACATGACCAAATGAAGGTACAAGAGAGAAAATGGAAAATGGGCTGCACGAATGTGCACAAGGCACCCAGGTGGTTACAACCTAGAAAATTTGATACGGGTGCCCTCAAATGAAACGACCCTACCCAAACACGTTTCTTCGGGCGCCCTCACACGGCTCGACATCGCACGCCCGACCAAACAAAGGCACAAGGGATAAATTGAATAGCAGGCCATACGAACATGCACGAGACACATAAGAGGTCACAACTTAGTAAATTTGATAGGGACACTCTCAAATAAAATGACCTGACTCGAACGCGTTTCATCGGGCGCTCTCGGATGATGTGACACAGCGCGTCTGATCGAATGAAGGCACAAGGGAAAAAATGGAAAAGGGGCCACATGAATGTGCATAAGGCACCTAGAAAATCACAACTTAGCAAATTTGATACAACCACCCTCAAACAAAACGACCTGACCTGAACGCGTTTCATTGGGTGTCCTCACACCGTGTGACACTGCGTGCCCGACCAAGCGAAGGCACAAGGGAGAAAACAAAAAATGCACCGAACGAACATGCATAAGGCACCCGAGTGGTCACAACTTAGAAAATTTGATACGGCTGCCCTCAAACTAGATGACCCGAGCTGAACATGTGTCATCAGGCTCCCTCACATGGTGCGATAAGGCGCACCCGATTGAAAGAAGACATAGGGATAAAACAACAAACGAGCTACACGAACATGCACAAGGCACCTGGGCCGCCCTAAAATGAAATGACTTGACCCAAACATGTTTCATCGAGTGCCATCAAACAAAATGACATAACCCAAATTCATTTCAGCGGGCGCCGTCACAGGGCCCACCCAACTGAATGAAGGGACAAGGGAGCAAACAAAAAATGGGCTACACAAACGTGCACAAGGCACCTGAGTAGTCACAACTTAGAAAATTTTATACAACGTCCCTCAAATGAAATGACCTGACCAAAATTCGTTTCATTAAGCGCCCTCATAGGGCACGACACGACGTGCCCTCCTGAACGAAGGCACAAGGTAGAAAACAGAAAACGAGTCGCACGAATGTGCACAAGGCACACAGGAGGTCACAACTTAACAAATTTGATACGACCGCCCTAAAAAAAAACAACCTGAACTAAACACATTTCATTGGGTGCCCTCACACTGCATAACACAATGTGCCTGACCAAACGAAGGCACAAGGGAGAAAACAAAAATTGAGCTGCACGAATGTGCACAAGGCACTCAGGCGATCACAACTTAGCAAATTTGATAGGGTCGCCCTCAAACAAAACGACCTGATCCAAACATGTTTTATCGAGCACCCTCACACCACATGACACGGTGTGCCAGACCAAACAAAGGCACAAGGGAGAAAATGACAAATGGGCCACACGAACATGCTTAAGGCACCCGCGAAGTCAAAACTTAGCAAATTTGATAGGGCTACCCGCAAAAAAAACAACCAGAGCTAAATGCGTTTCATCATCTACCCTCACATGGTTCGACAGGGTGTTCTTGATAGAATGAAGTCAAAAGGGAACAAACGGAAAATGGGTCGCACGAACATGCACAAGGAACTTGTAATGTTCCCAAATCGGGACAACTAGCAATCCATGGCTGGAAAACACATTTTCCAGAAATGGAGGTAGAAATATTTGATACCAAGACCTAGATCCCTTAGATCAATACATCTAAGACTGAAATCCAAGATTTGGGACTAAATAAATCCTTCTAGAGTGGTTAAACAGATCTCCGACTACTAGATATCCTCAGAAAGTTCCCTGTGAGGGACTGCAATGATTGTAACCACATGAAATGGAAATACAACATTATTTTACAACCATGATCACATGAAGATCTAATCAGGCAACAAATGATGTTATAGCAGTACAAATAGTACAATATTTTGAGGAAAAAACCTCTCAAGAAAGGCAATGCAAGCCTCAACAATACATGTACATGAAATGACAAAACACAGCTGCATATGTGAAACCCTTATCTATGACAGCACAGTCTATTATGGAGTACTATTGCAATACAATGTCAATATATGTATATGGAAATTATATAGCTCTAATACATTAGGGGAGCAAATATCTAACCCTTAGAAGCAATAAAACATCAATCCTCCAAAGGATTGGCTAGAAGATGCAAAAAGGAAAAAATGTCGGAGTTGTTGGGTAGCTACAGCAACTCAAATTTGGAACTCAATAGAGAAGGATGAAGATGATGAGAAATCTGAAGTAGACCTTCTCCAATGGATCTCCAAAGTGGAAGGCTGATCCTTACGCTTGAGATCTCACCCTCCAATCAATCTGCAAACCCTCACTGCAGATACTCCATGAAAATAAAGAAGTCACTAAGAGGGACTGCGTAGTGAGTAGAATAGAACACTATGGCCAAGTGCCAAGATCTGCAAATCAGCTCCAATGCTTCCAAACTGATCTCCCAAAGGAAGGAAAGAATCTTCCTTTGAAAAACAAGCAATGGAAGAGGTGTTGTGAAGTCTCCACTACAACACAGTATAATGTTGCTGCAACAATAACTTTGTCTTGGAGGAGGATGCTTTGGCCTTGAGCCAAGAGATGTGGAAAATTAAGAATCAACCATCAAGAGGCCTTTCAAGAAGGTGAGGAAATCCTAAACAGGAATCTCCTGGCAATTCTTGCTAAACAACAAAGAATGCACAATGTCTGAATAGACATGAAATGAACAATACAAGCATGAATAACAATGGCTCTCCTCCTCTCCATATATATCAAGTGAAGGCTCTCTCTCCATGGGCCCGATAAATTAGGGTTTCCTCCATAAGGAAATATTCCTTCCTCTATCTCTGCTCTGCCCCATGTATTGCTTTCCACCTCATACACAACGTTGTTTGACTTGGTCAAACTTAACCAAGCCACTTTGCAAAATGTCCCCTTTCACACATGAGGGTGTGAAATATAGTTCCAAGGCTAATCCACTTTCATACTAGAGGGTGTTGGCCGGATAAATTGTTCTTGCGGACAAGACCGATCTCCCTAGTGTCAGAAGACAATCTAGCAACAAACGAACAACTAAGTTTGTCTTTCTCTAGATATATTCGTTTTACAAATAAATGTTATGAAGGTGTCGATCCTACCTTAGATCCAAATGCTTATTTGTAGTCGCAGTGCTTCCATTGCATCATTAATCCTTCACCGCAACAAGGGCCCTTTTGTCACAAGAAAGTATTATCTTTCGTTGATCTGCAATCACAAACAAGAAAATATCAATAGCACCTGTATAACAAATAATCATAAAACATACCTATCATAGTGATCAAGGAATCTATGAAATAAACGATCAAACGACAGCTTATTGAATTAAACAATCGAACGACAATTTATTGAGAAAAACAGAACTTGATTGTATTAATCTTAAAATATACAGAAGAACCTTACAACCTTTTCCTTAATGTTCGAAAAGCCTTCCTGGGGTCCGAAGCAGGAGTCTCCTCTACTTTGATGAGCCTTGCACTCTTCCTCCAGAAGCATAAAGAGGTATGTGATCTTTCCTCTCAAAAGCTCAGCAGAAGGAAATCTAAATCTCAACAGCACTTCAACTCAAATATTTTACCCATCAAAATATTCTTCAATCCTCCATTAGTTTAACTTCTCCAAACTTTCTGAACTTCTTGACTTAACCCCAAAAGGCTACCCAATGCCTCCTTTTATAGAACAGATGAGGAGGTTAGGATTCCACCATGAAAGGGATAGAATCCTCCTTGAAAGGGATAGGCTCCTCACATCAAGGGATTAGTTCCTTAAGGTGTGGGATACATGCACCTTACCAAAGCGTACTCATCCCCAAAAAATCTCATCCAGAACCTTCTAGAATTGACCAAAAATCAACTTTTTCAGTTTAATTCCGCGCTTTTTTTAACTTTACAGGGGTACCGCAGGCATTACACTGGAAAAGTGCGTTCTAGACCGCAATTTCTCTTCACATTACCTGCGTACCCAAGCTAAAAACGCAGGTAAGCCTCATATCAACTGCGTACCCAAGGTTTTTTGAGCTTTTTAGGGTTTTTCCTTCATTTTCAGGGCATGGAATGAGGAACAAAGGTTGTAAGACTTGCAAAGGAGGTAAGTATGAGTGTTTAATGAGCTCATACAGTCAGCAGAATGTCAAGGTGACATTTTTAGTGTAACAGATTGCCCCCTAAAGTGCGAAGTCTGGAATAGATGAAGATGAAGTCTGTCATATATGAAGAGTGAAGTACTTTATCATTTCAAGGATCATCCTGTGGACACCCCAGTCGGAACCTGTAAAAACATTCAATGCAAAATATATATATATGTAATCATATCATCGCTGAGGTAGGCATTCCCATACTCAGATCAAAACTAACTATAAACTAATCCTAAATTGTTCTGATACAGGAATGATTTTGAATACATCACAGTATAGACATATGTCGACATAGCATGGACGCAGCCATCTGTTTATGAATAGTCCACTGTATTAATGATAACAAAATTCTTCGCAGCCTGGATGGTGGAAACTAGATCCAGGGTCTTGATTTCCGCATCTCGAACTAGTACGATTCTATCCATGTGAATAAATGTGTTGAAGTCGAACATGGTAGAAACCACTTGATTACCAGTCAACGATGTGAATTGTTAACAAGTGTGAGAGAAACCACCAGTAATGTCAATGGCTCTCAAAGTACTCAGTACAATCCATGAAATGTGAATCAATGAGCTGAAGTCGAACATGTCACGGAATCATTCGATCGAAGGTCAATGATGCAACCTGTCGTCGAAGGCGAGAAACCTGCCATTAAGGCATGCAGATTTCAAGGTACTGACGATTTCTGGATCAACTTCTTAGATGATGAGCTGATGTCGATAGAAAGTGATCCGTCGTAGGCAAGCCCACAACACGAAATCATAGATCAAGTTTTGAAAATATATTGGCAAGGACTGACTCAGGGATGGTCAAAATGGATGACAAATATTTTGCAGATGAATGGTTTATTTGAACTGTCCTCTTGAACACATAACGACACTGCAGATGGCTTGGTGACAATTGACCCAAAGCTAATACCCAGAAACCGGCTGAAGACTTTCAATATGGTTTGATTAACTGTCAGGCAAAGGATTTCCCAACCCAGGTGAACAAAAAGTGTCGTGTTCAAGAGTGGTCAACGGTTTTCCGAATAATCAAAATGTAACAAACAAGTTCGTTTTTCTCTCTTTTCCCCCACCATTTCTGGCAAGTACCTCTTTATTTTTGACAAGCTTGAGGAGGATAACATTTGCTTGTTTATAAGCTCATCCTTCAGATGAGTCCAACTTAGTTTAAGATTCGAATCCTAAGAAGGAGTGGTTCGTTCCTGTTTAAAAATTGAACAGGTCCTTTACTGTTAAATTTTAACAAGTCCAGTATAGGAGAAACTCGGTGTTTTTCAATTTTAGGGAGTCAGAAGAAAAAACTTAAGAAAACTCCATGGGTGTACTTTTTCGTAAATTTAGTCTCTCAGGCTCGAAAAAGGATAAAATAATGCGGGAGAGAACTCTATTGACCGTAATTAGTCAACGTATACCTTTTTCGTAAATAGTCCATTTCAGTCCGTAAAAGGGATAAACTTATACTGAAGGGACGACTGTTCATTTACTTTAACGAGTTCGAATAGTCAAGTACTCGGCAATCTTTTCATATTTAGAGAGTCTGAAAAGGGCTTAAAAGAGAACTCCAAGGTTTCGCTTTTTCGGTAAGTTTTAACGAGTTCGAAAAAGGGATAAAAATGTACTCATGGTTTTCACTTTTTCGTAAGTTTTAACGAGTTCAAAAAAGGGATAAAAATGTACTCATGGTTTTCAATTTTTCGTAAGTTTTAACGAGTTCGAAAAAGGGATAAAAATGTACTCATGTGGCCGACTTTCAATTTAATTTACGAGCAGGAAAAGACGGAAAGAACTCGGCATTTTCATGTGTTTTACGACAATGAAAAATAGCAAAATAATCTCAGGATTTTCATGAGTTTAACGAGTCTTGAAAATAACCAAAATTTACTCAAGATAGGTTTCATTTTTATAAAAGCTTGAAACAGAGAAAAACTATGCTTCAGAGTGGTTTCATTTTTTCACAAGCTTGAAACAGAGAGAAAACTATGCTTGATGCCCCCTAAGCGTAACTGCTAGAGTGCATGCCCCCCCAGCTTCATTTCATTCAACTAAGTACACTAGTAATAAATAGCTGGATGGAATGAAGGTTCATTTACGAGATCATATGAAAGACCCGACCTAAAACTAACCTAAATCTATGACTTAACATTTACGAGGTCTATTCAAAGACTCGACTCAATTAGGGGAGGATTTGTTTCATTTTTTAACGAGCTTGACACAGGAAAAGAACTATGCTCATGGCAACGTGTTTCATTTTTTAACGAGGTTACTGGAGTCAAGAAAGGAACTATCCTCGCCTAACTACTTATTTCTCAATCTACCTACATAACCTATCGATTCATTTTTTAAAGAGGTTGACACAGGAAAAGAACTGTCCTCATACCTAATTCATTTTTTAATGAGGTTGAATCAGTAACAGGAACCATCCTCATGACCAACTGATTCATTTTTTAACGAGGTTGACACAGGAAAAGAACTGTCCTCAAACCTGATTCATTTTTTAATGAGGTTGTTTCAGTAACAGGAACTATCCTCTAAACAACTGATTCATTTTTTAACGAGGTTGACACAGGAAAATAACTGTCCTCATACCTAATTCATTTTTTAATGAGGTTGACTCAGTAACAGGAATTATCCTCTGAGCAACTGATTCATTTTTTAACGAGGTTGACACAGGAAAAGAACTATCCTCATAAACTACCTATTACTAATCTACTAATCTACTCTCTACAATCTACCTACTGTTTCATTTTTTAATGAGGTTGACACAAGACAAGAACTCTGCTCCAGACTAGCTGATTCATTTTTTTAATGAGGTTGACACAGGAAAAGAACCGTCCTCATCGCCAACTGATTCATTTTTTAACGAGGTTGACACAGTACAAGGAACTCTCCTCACGACCACTGATTCATTTTTTAACGAGGTTGACACAGTAAAAGGAACTCTCCTCACACTCACTGATTCATTTTTTAACGAGGTTGACACAGGAAAAGAACCGTCCTCGACCACCGATTCATTTTTTAACGAGGTTGACACAAGCATAAAGGGAACCTCCTCACCACTCACCGATTCATTTTTTAACGTGGCTTGACACAAAGATGCTGCACTTTCCTCACTCACCGGACATTCATTTTTTAACGAGGTTGACACAGGAAAATAACTGTCCTCATACCTAATTCATTTTTTAATGAGGTTGACTCAGTAACAGGAATTATCCTCTGAGCAACTGATTCATTTTTTAACGAGGTTGACACAGGAAAAGAACTATCCTCATAAACTACCTATTACTAATCTACTAATCTACTCTCTACAATCTACCTACTGTTTCATTTTTTAATGAGGTTGACACAGGAAAAGAACTGTCCTCATGGAAGCTTGTTTCATTGTTTAAACGAGCTTGACACAAGAAAAGGAACTATGCTCTAGACTAGCTGATTCATTTTTTAATGAGGTTGACACAGGAAAAGAACCGTCCTCATCGCCAACTGATTCATCTTTTAACGAGGTTGACACAGTAAAAGGAACTATCCTCACCTACATGTTTCATTTTTTAACGAGGTTGACACAGTAACAGGAACTATCCTCACCGACTAACTGATTCATTTTTTAATGAGGTTGACACCGGAAAAGAACCATCCTCAGACACACTGATTCATTGTTTAACGAGGTTGACACAGTAAAAGGAACTCTCCTCACACTCACTGATTCATTTTTTAAATGAGGTTGACACAGTACAAGGAACTATCCTCACTCACTGATTCATTTTTTAACGAGGTTGACACAGTACAAGGAACTCTCCTCAGCCTCACTGATTTATTTTTTAACGAGGTTGACACAGTACAAGGAACTATCCTCACCCTCACTGATTCATTTTTTAACGAGGTTGACACAGTACAAGGAACTATCCTCACCCTCCTTGACTATGACTCCCAACTGGAAGAAACACATGTCAATGGACACACCTTGATCATGGCTTCCAAGAGGTCTTCATCAGATGGAAGAACAATTCCTTGGAAGGAACACATGTCAAGGGACTCAAAAGGGATAAGAACATCGCGTTCAAATAATCCCATAGATTTTTCCATGTCAATTACCGGATCTAATTCATAGGAAGTCGAGCAAACAGTGAGAGGCTCGCTTACATCGGTAACTGAAAACATGGGACTAGTTTCCACATAATTAACCCGTGGCGGGGTAGATACCACTTTAGAATCAGGAACATTTAGGGGTGTCATATTGTTGGTAGTTGAAACAAGACTAGAGAACGAAAGCTGGTCTACAGTCACAATATTCCCATTGTGAGGGAAAGACATCACGCGAAAGAGTGTCGATACGACAGCTTTCATTGCATAAACATAGTCTCGCCCAAGGAGTAAATTGAAATCCAAGGGGCCTCGAACTACCATAAGATCAATAGAGACAGTTTTACCTTCCAAAGTAATAGAAAACTTAGGAAGGATCCCTAAAGGTTCACTAATGGTTCTGTTAAAAGCTTTCAGATTCTGCGTAATAGGCACAAGCTGAGGAGAACCCAAAGCTTTCCAAGCACTTGAGGATAAAATACTAACAGAAGCACCTTCATCTACTTGTGTGCGATGTATGTCCCTACCACCAAACTTCACAACGATTTGGAAAGGGATAGAGGAAGGAAGACGAGGTTCTGTCAGCCTATTCCAATCAAAGGAAAAGACCTCAGTACTTGGAGGGGGTTCTGTAGAAACAGGTGAAATGCCCCCTGGCGTAGAAGAATCTGATGTAACAAGAAGAACCTGAGTGGTATGAAGTTCATTCTCTACAAGGAGAATGGGATTGATCGAATGTGAAATCGAATCGACCACTTGATCAACTAATGGATCATCAACCTGAGTGATATGAGTTTCACTCTCCAATGGAAGAGTGGAATCGACCGTACTTGAAGTTAGATCAATCACTCCGTCAGTTGACGGTAGGTTGGGAGAAAGTTTACGGTAACCAGTTGGAAGTTCTTGCTGTGGAACAGTAAGGTTTTCCAACAATTTTGAGGCTTCATCCATGTGAGGGCAAATGTGAGTTTGATGACTCCCATTGCATAACTTACAAGGAAACCTAACTTTACCCTTTTTCCCAGGAACCTGACTATCACTGGTTGATGGATCAACGGAAAGTTGATGAGATTTTTCTGACCAAACTTCCAAGACCTTTGGAATACCAGGACAATTGATAAGGAAGTGGTCACCCTTACAAAGCTTGCAAGGGTATTTGGGTTTACGATGCATGTTGGAGGTTTCCTCAACACAACTAACACTTACAACCATGGTTGGTTGGTTGACTTCTTTCTTATCTTGCTTCTTCTTCTTCTTCTTCTTCCCTTTCTTCTTCTTCTTAGTCACCCGGTTACTAGCGTCAAGGCTTTTACCAAGCGAAGAGGAAGAAATATTAGGCGAAGAAGGTAAAGGGTCAACAGAAGGTTGGTGATGTTGAGATGGTGAACTCTGTTGAGGTGAAGCATCCGGTTGAGGTGGAACAATTGGAGTATTCGGGGCCAATGAAGTTGAAAATAACCATATTGGTAAACCTATTGTAAATCCAGGTAATGACAATGTAGCCATATAAGGAGGACCAACATTTCCAAAGCAAGGAAAAGTACTAGGATTCTCGCTAAGAGGGGTTCCTTGGTTGGTAAATTCCGGAACAGTTGCCATTATATTCAACTTCAGTGAATTTTATTAACAAATTAAAACTAAAATTAACAATTAACAAATCACACCTAACAATTAAAATTCACAATTCACACCTATGGTCTCTAAAAGTAAAAACAAACAAATTAACACGCGCTATCAAATCTAGGAGTCAAACCACACACAAACAGTAACTTCCCGTACTAAAAACACTAGTTGGTGATGAAATCCAACATCGTAGAATTTAATACAAAAAGGGCGGTTGGAACAGTTACCTCGACAACCTGCTTAATGAAACAGACTGGCACAAGTTTCTTCACAAAACCATCTCGTGTGAAGAGAACCCCCCAGAGAGTCCAAGTGAGTCTAGTCGACGTCTGCTCCAGGTACAGTGGGATATTCCCTCCACCGTCACCTTAGGAAAGAATCCTAAAGATTATGGTCTCTAAGGTTACCAACTGAAACAAATATACCTGGGGGAACAGTCTACGATCCGATACACACGCAAGGGTAGAGTAACAAAGCTCAATCCCCTTGAAGGCTCCTTGAAAAAAATCCAAGGTTTACCGACAAGTGACCCCTGGCTCCTCGACAATGGTCTATCCGAGGTTTACCGTTTTTAATACGTGTATATCTTCTATCGTTCCCAATGAGGAAGGATTGATTACCTCACTGGTTCAGATATGATCTCGTGCTTGACTCCTTTAGAAGGAGCTTCCCAGAGCATACATGCAACAATTGGAATTTTTCCTACCGCAAGATCGACTACTTGTTTGTTTTATTGTCTTGGAGAGTTAACTAAAACCTATTCCAAGACACTAGCCTAAGCTAGATTGGTGGAAAGAGCCCTAAAAATTTAAAAATTACTAGATGAATTTTATTAAGCGCTGTGTTATTTAGGCTGTTATTACTCAAAGGGTAAATGGATATGAAACCAATGGTGTTATGACCCGACCCAAAACTGAATGCAATCGAATATGATAATGTAATCTTTTCAATTCGATGAATCCTACCTAAAGAAAGGAGAGAGTTTCCATATGCTTCCAACAATGCAAAGATTGATAAATAAGAGAAAATATAAAAAATTCTCTAATGCACTAATTTTATCAAGAAAACTAATGCAAATCAATCCCAAAACAATTTTTTTTTTTTTTTTTTAAAACAAACATAAAAACATCTAAATTCAAATCAAAGAAAACTGATCTAAATCTACGATTGATTCTTCAGAATGCAAACTATGCAGTTGTAATCTATGCACAATTTACTTGAAAAGTATGCAAATGTAATCTATGCACATTTTTCATTTATATTCTGAAAATGAGAATTCTAATTATGCAAATGTGATCTATGCAAGAGAATTCCCAAACACAAGATGATTCTAATGTAATCTAAGAATCAATCAAGTGGAAGTCAAGAAAATCGGGTGAGAGTTCCAAAGATCAAAAATAAAAATACTCAAAGGCGATTAACACTCATACACAATTTAGCAAAAACAAAAGCAAAAAGATGCAAAATTGTGAAAAGAATGAGACAAACCTTCAAGCAATGACCAAAAGAAATCAAATTAAGAATTTCTCAAAAAAGAGACTCAAAACACCCAATTAACTTAATGGAGATTGATGAGATGAAGAATTGCTGAAAGAGATTCAGAAACAAGAGATTTTTGACAAAAAAATACAGATCTGGGTAGATGCTAAGAATCCTAAATTAAATCTAAACTAAACTAGAAAAAAGAAATCTAAGTTTTTCAAGACTTTTAACAAGGTCCGCAGGTCCCACAAGTAACAGGTGCGGTCCCGCACTGGTTACTTAAGGAAAGTGCGGAGATGCCCGCACTGTGTGTGAAGACAAAGTGCGGTCCCCTGAAAACTTCAAGAAAAACATAAAAGATTTCAAAATTTTCAAAAACATATAAAACCTAAGCTACCCAGGCAGATATCCATAAATCAAAAACCAGGAAAAACTTTTCCTCAAATCAAAATAAAAGAGAACCAAAAAACAAGTTCTTTCCCCAGCGGAGTCGCCAATTTGTTGGCCGGATAAATCGTTCTTGCGGACAAGACCGATCTCCCTAGTGTCAGAAGACAATATAGCAACAAACGAACAACTAAGTTTGTCTTTCTCTAGATATATTCGTTTTACAAATAAATGTTATGAAGGTGTCGATCCTACCTTAGATCCAAATGCTTATTTGCGGTCGCAGTGCTTCCATTGCATCAATAATCCTTCATCGCAACAAGGGCCCTTTTGTCACAAGAAAGTATTATCTTTCGTTGATCTGCAATCACAAACAAGAAAATATCAATAGCACCTGTATAAAAAATAATCATAAAACATACCTATCATAGTGATCAAGGAATCTATGAAATAAATGATCAAACGACAGCTTAAAACAATCGAACGACAATTTATTGAGAAAAACAGAACTTGATTGTATTAATCTTAAAATATACAGAAGAACCTTACAACCTTTGCCTTGATGTTCGAAAGGCCTTCCCGGGGTCCGAAGCAGGAATCTCCTCCACTTTGATAAGTCTTGCACTCTTCCTCCAGAAGCATAAAGAGGTATGTGATCTTTCCTCTCAAAAGCTCAGCAGAAGGAAATCTAAATCTCAACAGCACTTCAGCTCAAAAATCTTCTCAAAAAAAAACTTCTAATCCTCCATCTCCAAAATCTCCATCAAAACTTCCCCCAAAAGGCTACCCAATGCCTCCTTTTATAGAGCAGATGAGGAGGTTAGGATTCCACCATTAAAGGGATAGAACCCTCCTTCAAAGGGATAGGCTCCTCACATCAAGGGATTAGTTTCTTAAGGTGTGGGATACATGCACCTTACCAAAGCGTACTCATCCCCAAAAAATCTCATCCAGAACCTTCCAGAATTGACCAAAATTCAACTTTTTTGGTTTAATTTCGCGCATTTTTGACTTTACAGGGGTACCGCATGCATTACACTGGAAAAGTGCGTTCTAGAACGCATTTTATCTTCACATTACATGCGGACCCTAGCTAAAAACGCAGGTAGGCTTCATATTAACTGCGTACCCAAGGTTTTTTGAGCTTTTTAGGGTTTTTCCTTCATTTTCAGGGCATGGAATGAGGAACAAAGGTTATAAGACTTGCAGAGGAGGTAAGTATGAGTATAAATGAGCTCATACAGTCAGCAGAATTTCAAGGTGACATTTTTCAGTGTAACAGAGGGATTTGATCCATTTTCTTATTATTAATGGGCCTCCTTACCCAATTATTTAACTTATAAGTGAAATTATCAAAATCTAATGTTCCAATTTATTGAAGGCAAAAATTAGAAACATTACAATCCTCCCCTCCAAAATGTTGCTTCTCCTCAAGAAAATTCAAGGATAGAACTAGAAGGTATCCACTCAAGGCATGGAGTTATAAATTTGATGAGGAACATCCTCCATCCCCAAGCAATCATTCAAAAAAAATGAGCCACCTCCCAATAAGGCAACTCCTGAAATTCTCCTTCCACCTCAAGCTCCGGAAATGAAGGTGGACTGAAAATATGAACTTGGCAAGCATCATAGCTCACCCCATGTTTTCCTTCTCTCCACTTATGATAAGTGTAGAGTGTGTGCTGATCTTGGGCTACAAAAGTATTTCCCTCAAATGGCAAAGTGAAGAATAGTCCTCCAAAGAATACTCCAACAATGAAGAACAAGATGGCCCAAAACAATCCTTCCATGATGAATAGGACATGGTCATCATAAAACATCCCAATGAGAATTTTTATGCAAGTTATACATGATGATACATGGTATAAATAATGTCTCACAAGGATACATCGCAGTTCCATCCACTGCAATCTCAGAAAGGTACATGGCAAGTGACATACAAAATTCATCACATCTACTAAGGAATAGTAAATGGCTGAATATAAACTCAATACAAGATAAAACACTTGCCCATGGCTATACAGTGGATGAATATCAATCTCAACATCCACCTCAAAAGAGATCACATCTGTAGAAGTGGTGGCCATACCTTCTCCCATGTTCCCATTAGAACATGTAGTGCAGAAAATGTGAGAATTCTTCCCACTCGAGGACACATCCAACTCATGTGCCTCTCTCATAATCATGCTTCTTATAAAAATATGATATATACTAGAAAATTAAGTCATGATCAACAATAAAGTAAAATGCTGAAGGTTTCATGTGTTTCAATAATGTACCAATAGTTTTCCCAATAGAGACAGTGTAGTTTTACAAGTTGCTGCTTGAGAAAAGTACATGGCAAGTTGTTTTGTGTTACATGAATAGTTATGTATGTCATGATAGCTACTGATAAATAGAAAATGGATGAGTATATCAACTGACAATACATGAAATAAAACACTTGCCCAAGGCCATATAAAATATGGTTGTCTCCATCATACAAGTTGGCCCAAATTTGTCCATGGAGCTCAATGAAAAACTTTCCCTTTTGTGGAGAAATGTAATGAATATGAATGGTAAGAGCATCAAAATATGGTGTTAGATAATCCATGAATGTACAGAAAAAATTCTTACCATATTTTGAGAGAAAAATGATGCATGTGGATATGAATTATCCCTCCATAGTAGTATGGTACATTCCCAAGAAGAGAATTGAACCATATGTTGCATAAAGATCACCCTCCTTATATTTGGAAATCCAAGTCAAGAAGATCATAACAAGTGAGGTCATACCAATGTAATATATGTATATATCCACTACTCCATCAATCTCACCTCCTCTTTTTCCTCCAAGTGTATCAAGTGTGAATTGATCCTGGGGAAACTCCATCAATAACCCCAAGTTCTCAAGCAACAATAGTGTTGGCCTTTGCAAATGATCTCTGGCCAACTCATAGCTCCATTATTTGACATTATCCTCGTCAAAGATGTCTCCCATAATGCTGCAATACATAAGAATCTCTTCCCAAAGTTGAAGTACCTCTCTATCATCAAAATACTAGGAGATAATTCCATCTCCTCCTCCTACAACATCATGCAAAATGTGAGAGAAAATATGCTCTTGCTCTCCCAAGAACAAGAAAAGCAACAAAAAATTTTGCTGCCTCCCCATACTTCCATCATACAACTCATGTGATGAAAACACAATGAATGATATGAGTATCACATCAACATCATGCATCCATACTTTATGCTCCTCAATGATGTAAGTATCCCTCCTCCTACTCTTAGGAAGAGTGTTGGCTAAGTGATGGCCAAACTCTTTCAAGAGTAACCAGTGCAGCCAAGCCTCCTGCTGCCTGGTATCATAAATTTTCAAGTAGCCTCCCAGCTCCTTTCTCATCAACCACATCCACTCAACCTCTTGTGGATGCTTCCTTCTCCTTTTCATATTGGTACTCCTCCCATGAGGGCTACGATCCTCCCAAATCAAACTCACGTCTTTGCACTTCATGGGATTTTGAAATGAAATCTTTTCAAGGATCAATGAGATCCTATCAATACCCAAATAGGTGGTAGGAAAAAACCTCCCATCATGATGTGTATGGCTCAAGGAATTTCCAACACAAGCATGAGAGATGTTATCCATCCTAAGATGTCCTCCATCTTCTATCTACTCTTATGATAAAGGAAGAAAATCATTGCACTTCATGGTGTCTTGAAGTGCACCTCTGATGAGATTTCTCCTTGAGACCTCCCTCTCAACAATAACCTCCAAAACCAATTAGGTCTTGGATCTGAAAGTATAAGTTCCTCTTTGAGCTGAGAGGACCTCATTGAGAAAGTGTCATCTTGAAGGGAGAAAATGTTTCTCACTGCAAGATGTCTACTATCATCCTTCAAGGCTTCAAACCCCAACCTCCAATGTGATATGCAATCCAAAAAAGGCTCGTGAAGATGATGGTTTATTTTCTCCTTGAAATTTTTCATGTTGCACAGTGAAGTGCAACCAAGCTATTGTATGGTAGTAATGGGATTTGACCCTTGGTCAGGCAAAAGTAAATCCCCACATTGATCAAAAGAATTTTCTGTAACAATAGAATGTGGAAATCCTTTCATACCTTGATGTGCATTTGGAACTTCTTGTAGGGCTACAAGAGTTCCCTCCTCCAAAGTGTTGGCCGCTCCAATTGTTGATGCATGTGGCTGCTCCTTTATAAGTGTGACAACGTTATCACAAGGCTCCTCAAGTGGTGGTGTGGTGCCCCTTCCTTTTCCCTTTCATCATCAAAGGTTTTGACCAACCCTTGGATGAACTTTGAAAAATTTATCTCCCTTGCATGGCTCCAGTGGTTGTTCCACCAATCATAGGCTTCACCCTCTAAGTGTAGCACTGAGATTTCAACAGCTTCTTTCTCTACTACAAGATGTAGAAAGAAGAATGCTACCAACTCTTTCACCCAAGCTCTTGCAGTAGATGACCCATCAAAGGTAGACAACATAAATCTATTTCCTTTGATTTCTTTTCTGCTACATGGTCTCTTCTCTTCCTTCAACTCGATGAAATGAGAAAAATATAGAGTCTTCTTGGAGCCTCTAGGTTGAGATATATACTCAACAAGGTAATCACTCAGAATTTGATGATCCAAGTGTCTACCATGCTCAATGTCTTCCTTTTGATGAGAATAGGAAGTGCATGGTCCTTCCTCTTCTTCCTCTTCAATATTCTTGACCTCCTTGGAGAGGTCTCCTCTGGATCTAAAAATATATGAAAATAAACTCATCTTCTTCAACATTCTGATCTTCTTTGGCTTAGACGCACAGGATGAGCCAAGAAATTTTTTCTGATACCACTGTAATGTTCCCAAATCGGGACAACTAGAAATCCATGGCAGGAAAATGAATTTTCCAAAAATGGAGGTAGTAGGATTTGATACCAAGACCTGGATCCCTTAGATCAATACATATAAGACTTAAAGCCAAGATTTGGGACCAAATAAATCGTTCTATAGTGGTTAAACAGATCTCCCACTACTAGATATCCTCAGAAAGTTTCTGGTGAGGGATTGCAACAATTGTAAGCACATGAAATGGAAAGACAACGTTATTTTACAACCATGAGAACATGAAGATCTTATCATCCAACAAATGATGTTATAGGAGTAGAAAGAGTACAATATCTTGAGGAAACAACCTTTCAAGAAAGGCAATGCAAACCTCAACAATACATGTACATGAAATGACAAAACATAGCTGCATATATGAAACCCTTGGTTATGACAGCGCAATCTATTATGGAATACTGCTGCAATACAATGTCGATACATGGATATCGCAATGATATAGCTCTAATACATTCGGGGAGAAAATATCTAACCCTTAGAATCAATAAAACATCAATCCTTCATGTTGAAAATGCAGCAAGATGATGGAGCTTAGTGAAATGAAGTCGCCTTCACTAAGTGGGCCCGCAGGCGAATTCTGGCGCAAAGTCTATTTTTAGACATATGGAGCATGGTTCGGGGATTCCAGTTTGAGATTCTTGGAGCATTGGTCATGTTGGTAAAAATAAATGAGACTCTATTTTTTAGGTCGAAGAGGTCGAAGGCTATTTTTAGACTGCCTCTCCTAAAAATAGGGAAGTCAAATATTATTTACCCTTAATAATATTTGGACTCTAAACAGCAGTTTACTCTCTTGGAGCACTTCAGTTCGAGCTACAGAAGTGTCTCATGCATATGACAGAGGAATTACGCTATTCCCAAGGGTTTGATGGCATCATGCATGGTTGACTTCAGTTAGGACTTCAGTGGCAGAAGTTTGGTGGAGTTAATGAGACAGCTAGTGGAGTTGTGTTCTGTTTATTTTAGTTGAACTAGTTGAGATTAGTTTAACTAGCTAATCGATTAGTTATGAGTGGAGTGAATTAAATATTATTTAATTCATTAATTAGTAACTCATTATTCAACTCAAGAACACATCAGTTCACTACAGTGCATGGACAGTTCAGTGGAGACCGGTGAAAGAGGTAGATGAAAGGGTGGAGTTAGCTATCAGTGGCGACATCAGTTGTGCATGAGATTTGCACCACACTTGGAGGAATTTCCCATGATGATTGCGCTGTCAAGCCAAGGAGATTCGAACCTTGGATCTCTATTTAGACAGGCCATGATTGCGCAATAGAGGCAAGGCGATTGGCGGTGAGTTTTGAACCAGTGACCTGTTCAAAACTGAGCTAGATTGTGTGTAACTTTATGAGAAAGTACTGAGTACTTGTGAGGAGTATTGTACTGAGTTTGTTACATGATTTCTCCATTATAATATACACAATATCTGCGGGGTTTTCAGCTATAAGCTTTCCCCATACATACTGTGTTAATGTGTATGATGATTTGATGTGTTATCGCTTGATTTTATTTTCGCATGTGTGATGATCTGAGTGGAAGAGATTATGTGTTGCATATAAATTCGAATTGTATGTGATCAGGATAGTCTCGGTGGATAATTAATCATTATTCAGAAAATTTCTACATGGTATCGGAGCTATTGAAGCAGAGATTGATCATCACGGTGATTACAAACTTATTTCGGGAGACAGAGTCTGCATGCGGGCCAGGTAGCCTCCGGATTCATCTTTCTTCGGAAAGTGAAAGGTCTGGTAAATGCCCCTTGCAATAAATCTCTGTGCTAGAAATAATTTTTTCTCACAGATCTAGAGCGGTTGAGCTTTGAGGTGGAATTTGAAATTTTGCAGCAGTTTTGTTTTCTTGGTGCCAGTGTTGAAAATGTCTTTCAACGGTTTGCGACTTGAATATGCTCTTGAAGGCAGTTCGAATTATGTTGCATGGAAGGATCGCATGGAAGCAGTATTAGAAGATAATGGTCTGAAGGAGTTCGTAGATACGGATGTCCAAAAGCCCACTGATCCTGCTGAAGTCGATGCATGGCAAAAGAAGATGGTGAAGTGTCGAAGGATCATGTTGGAGGGTGTCAAGGATCATATTGTATCCAGCCTGCATGGAAAGGCTACTCTATATTTAATGTGGAAAGATTTGACGGATCTATTCTAGAGTAAGAGTGACCAAAGGAAGCTGGCGCTCAAAGATAAGCTCAGGAACATCAAGATGGAGAAAGGCGACAGTATCGCCAAATACCTCACTGTTGAGGAGGTAAATCCCCTCTGCGGACAGAGGCGATCCCTACTAGCCCAGCAGGGGTCTAGCAACAAACAAACAATGCTATGACGCAAGCTCCTAGTTACGAAATGAAAGACTTGGGATAGAAGCCTACCTGGATTCCAACGCTATGATCTGAAGAAGAAGATGCCCCGAGTCACCAGTCCACAGCGAGATCCTAATCCTTCCACGATCTCCCCGGTGGACGAACACTGCACACGAAGAGACGAACGAGGATACACGCACGGAACCGGCATACGTAACTAAACATCGGTCGAAAAAGATATTACTCGCATTAACATGATTGCAAAGGAGTGGAACCATAATCATAGTCATCTATTAAAGTGATAAACGAATAGAAGTTACAACGGGGATTACGTCGCGACCTCCTTCGAACGGGTCCACGATTGTTGTCCACGTCTCGCAAAGCTCGCCAGGGAAAACCTCCTCGGTCTCGTAACAATGGTCTCCTTGCTCGAATGGGCCTTAAGGGAAAGGAAGGATTCTTTTCAGCAAAAAGGCACTTGGGAATAGGAGATGCAAAGCTTCAGCACTTCAAGACTAGCTTGCCATGGATCTGAGCAAGCTTTTATAGATGGGGAAGGAGGGAGTTGGGATCCCTATTATTATGGGATGGGCCCTATCAACAAGGAAGGTTCTATAGAAGGCGGCAAAACCCCCCGCCCTTCCATAGAACTCCCGTAGCCAAACCTCCCAACTCAAGATAGGCGATGGTTGTGAGTTTGTTATTGAACTCAACTTATCATCCTTATATAAAAAACGAGTCCCTAAAATGGGTGGCGCGATTAACTGCTCTATGACGGAGCGCCAAGTGGCGCGACCTCTTTACGAGTTTTCACCCAACGAGTAGGCGCGGCAGTGAACTGTCTAACCGCGCCAATGCAAAAAGAGCTGTTTTTCATGGATTTTGCAAGGAGATGTCTCAAGGGGAAATGAAGCTCATACTCAGAGGGATGCATTGATGATGTTTTCAAGGCATGACAGTGTTCACAGGTCACATAATGGGTCCTCCATTGTGCGGGACGGGGAATGGTAGGGACGGTGACAAGTTACTGTGTAACAGATGCCCCCTAAAGCATGAGGCCCGAGAGAGAGAGGGGTGAAATGCTTTACGAGAACATGTCCAACTGAAGGCCCGCCGTCGGAAAACCTGCACAGAAAGATACAACTGATATCTCAAGTACATGATGTATATATATGGTATGGACGCGGCCATCCGAACAGAGTATGCTATAATCCGGATCTAGGGTATGGGCGCAGCCATCCAACTAAGATCAAACAAATAGACTCAGGTATGGTCGCAGCCATCCAATCATTGAGTCATGTACATAATGACAATAATCCACAATCGCAGCCTGGATTACAAGAGACACAATCCAGGGTCTTGCGCTCCATCTCGACCCAAACAAGTACAAGTTCTAGCATGCGAATGTGTGAGCTGATGTCGAACATGCAAGAACATCGTCTGATTACCAGCCAATGATGAAAGCCGTTAACAGACGCGAGAGAAACCACCAATAATGACGATGGTCCTCAAGGTACTACAGGTACAATCTACGACGTGTGAATAAATGAGCTGACGTCGAACACCCGCAGAATCATCCGATCGGAGGCCAATAATGAAAACCTCTCGTCGAGTGCGACGAACCTGCCATTAAGGCATGCAGGCTCCAAGGTACCATCAGGAGTCTCTAGACCAACTTCCTGGATAATGAGTTGAAGTTGACAGGAAGTGACCTTGATCGAAGGTGGGCCATAATGATTCCCACATCATCGACACGAGACAGAGGAACATAATGTTTTGTTGTGAATCAGGATCATATGAGAAATAGAGGAAGGTTGATATTCGCAGAGGCCAACTTCTCTTGAACATATAAACGGCACGGCAATGGACTTGGCAGTATTTGACATCAACAGATCAAAGGTCATGGCGACGAGGCAGTGAACAAATGAGAGGTCAAAAGAGATTACCCAAACCCATGGAAGCAAAGTGAAACAACGAGATGAGATGTCCCCAACCCGACACGAATGCAGACAAGTGCCATGTTCAAGAGCGACATACTACCGACGACAACGACGATGGTTCCATTTTTCCCCCACCATTTCTGGCGAGTGCCCCAATTATTTTTGATAACAAGCTTGAAGGGGATAGCATATGCTTGTGATATAAGTCCGCCCTTCGGGCGAATCCATCCTAGTGCATTTAACGAGTCCTAGGAAGGAGAAACTCGGAGAAACGTCATTTCGACGGAATCCAATGTCATCAGGGTTTAACGAGTCTGACAAAGGAAGAACTCGGCGTCTTTTCATGTTTAGAGAGTTTGAAAAGACAGCGGAAAAGAAAACTCCACAGGTCCCTTTTCGTAAATAGTTCCCAAGATCCGAAAAGGTAGAAAACAATATCCGGGAAAACCTCCTAGTCGCGATAGGCTAGGGTATTCCTTTTTCGTAATCGATCCAGCCCAGCCCGAAAAAGGGTTAAACTTATACTGGGTGAATGTCGATTCATGTCCATTTTAACGAGATCGAAACGACAAGGGCCTCGGCAATCTTTTCATATTTAGAGAGTCAGAAAAGAGCTGAAAGATGACTCCAGAGTGACTTTTTCGTGTATTTACCGAGTCCGAAAAAGTATAAAATACAACTCGTTTCCACCTTCCAAGTCGCAAAAACCTGTCACTGCACATACCCAACAAGCGTAAAATCCATTTTCGACATAATACATGCAAATATTTGACAAGAAATAACTTTTAAAACACATTTTAACGTCGAAAAGTTATAAATATGTCCAATGGTAAAAAATGAAATTAATTTTTACTATTTACCTTGTGGAGAGTAGCAGTGGTCCATTTGGAGCAGAATCTTCTGACGGCGATTGCGACCGATCCAGGCAACCATTCAGCGTCTCGTCTGTGACAGGTAAGAGGCGCTCCTTTTCTCTTTCCTTCCATGTATTTTTTAATGATTTCCCTTAAAAAACCAGCTCTGTAAGGGCACTCTTGAATTTTTAGGGCCGGCCCAAGTGGCGCGGGTATCGGGCACGGACCCGCGCCACTGAGCTCTTTTTATCAAAGGGCCCGCGCCACATGGCGCGACTGTCAGCAAAACAGTCGCGCCAGCGGCGCAACCCAAATTTCCGCCTAAAAAACCTCTATTTTTGCCAATTTTCTTGAATTTTTAAGCTCACAGAAGATCTAATTAGGGGCTTTGAACCATGTGAATGCAGATAAACAGTCAGAATGGTGATTGAATGGAAGGAACGGGAACACGGAGATGAGGACGAAGAGGCCATGCAAAATGAGAATTGCATGAATGCTCTAAGGGGCTGTGGCTTAAAGAAATTCTTCCTCACGCCATGCTTACGAGCTCAGCCTGAGCTCCTCCAATATTTGATCAACCTCTGGGATGAAAATGACCAGGTATTCATAATACGAGACCAGGTGTTGGAATTGGAGGTCACCGACATTTACTTTGTTACTGGATTATCCCGCAGGGGTCCAATCCCTGTACTGACTGGGAGCAGACCATCGGGGGAGAAGATGGAAGAAGTAATGGCGCGGGTGTGCCGTGGGGCACAAACAGGAACAGGGAGTAAGAAGGTGTACATCTCGACCATCCCCGACCTAGCACTGAGAGTCGTACTCCACACCATTACGCGGGCTGCTGGATCGCAGGCACCGCACGAGGCTTCAAAGGCTCAACTCTTACTGGCCTCAGAATGCATGGCTCCCCGACTGTATGACTGGGCAACAGCTGTCACCATTAACATGAAAAGGCAGCTCACAAAGTGCAAAAAGGGAAAACTGAAGCAGTTTGGGTATGGTTCCATCTTGGTGTCGTTCATTCTGGAACGCATACCAACCTTCCAGGGCCAAGAGACCCCTGTGGCGAGTCCAGTACCACGAGAGCCGAGAATGGCTCGCTGGGCAGCACTAATGCCCAGATCTGGAGGCGGGCAACAGATGTCCTGGAAGCCCGAGTTCTTCAGATGGATACGGCGCCAACTGATCGTTGTGGAAGATTGGCCCTTTGCGGGAACTGACTTTACAGGGGACCCGGATCTCCCGCTACCAGAAGGAGACCACTGGGACGAAGAGCTGGGTAAGACCTCATATTTTTGATTTTATGTTTTATATGATTTTTTGTTAATACACAGTTGTCTTAACACAAATATACATGCATGCAGATGTAGGACCTGAGAGACCAGCCGGGATGTCTCCTATCTTCCGGAGGACACAGCTCGCCCCTGAGATCCAGGGGGAAGGTGTCGGAGGAGGGGCACTGGTTCAGAACCTTGAGGGGATCGTTCATGGGATCCCAGACTATGCCCGACTGTCAGATGTACCACTGGAGTACCAGCGCCATACGGTGGGGGTCCCAAATCGGCTCCACCGAATCCTGAGGCGGCTAGTGCGTGCAGTAACGTGCTATCATGAGCACCATGCTGATTAGTCTCTAGGATTTAGCCACACCTATTTTTTGAGAGACTCACTGTCTCCGGATGTATTAAGACACTTATGTATATTTTTTGAGTTTTATGTGACACACTTCTATGTAAACATTTCGATATCTATATATGCATATCTATTTCCGGATGAGTCTTCTTTACATGTGATGATGATTTATAAATTGCGCAAAGGTCTATCTAACACCAAATTTGCTACTGTATCTGCTAATGCATTCAAATGTCTGGGTATATGATGATATGTAATATATTCAAAATTCCTTTCCAGTAATTGAATACGCAAATACAATCGTAAAATGGACGGGTTTCTTACCGAATAGTGCCCGTTCAGCTGCAACACTACAAGCTGTGAATCTAGGTACACGAGCAATTCACGGATACCAAGGTTTACTGCCTCGGTTAATAATTCCAACGCGGCGCTATATTCCGCGATATTGTTCGTGGTACGTCCTAAACAAACACCTTGCAGGTCGATCAACTCACCAGCAGGATCGTAGATTACCCAGGCTGCAGAAGACAGATTCCTGGTACTGCGGGAGGCACCGTCCGCGAAACCAACAAACGGATGAGTAGACATCTGCACAACCAGGAAGACCCGATCAGCAGAAAGACGTTTACAAAGCACACCACACCATGCACACAAATGACAATCAAACACCTATGTACACACACCACACCAAGAAATCATTTTAGGCGTAGTACTTCTTGAGGTACAGCCCATTTCTGGGCTGCGCCAATGGAACTCCTTCGTAGTCTATAAGTTCGTAGGCCCCATTTTTCAAAACACGTTTTACTATATAGGGACCGTGCCACATGGGATGGAGTTTACCGGCACCAAGCTTATCATGTGCCTGATCATACAAGAGGACTAGGTCTCCTTCAATGAAAGAACGGGGAGAAACAGATTGATCAAAATGAGAGTTGACCCTCTTCTTTTGTGCTTCGATGATCAAAGCAGCTAGACGACGGGTTTCATCCAACCGTTCGAGATACAGAAGACGCTCTTCCTCAGGAGAAGTATCCGGTAAGAGCTCCACAGCTAATTTGAGCGAAGAAATTTCACATTCAACCGGCAAAGTAGCTTCCAGACCGTACACCAGTTGGAATGGTGTGAATCCGGTTGCACTTTTAGCAGATGTTCGGTACGCCCAGAGAGCTGAGAACAGTTGGAGATGCCAACTAGATTTATGAATCCCAATTGTTCGTTGAAGCATGGTGACCAAAACCTTGTTCACTGCTTCAACCTGACCGTTCGCTTGAGGGTAGTATGGCGTTGAGCTGTCGTGACGCAGGCCCAACGCAGCTGTCAGCTCCGCCATCATGTAATCACGGAAATGAGTACCGTGATCAGTGACGATAGCTTGAGGACCCCCGAATCGTGCAATAACATGGTTGAATAAAAATGAAGCAGCCGTTCTTCCGTCAGCAGCAAGTGTAGGCATCGCCTCGGCCCACTTAGTGAAGTAGTCGACGGCGACGATGATATACGCATGCCCCCCGGCCGAGTGAGGGTTACACGTCATAAAATCTACGCCCCATTTCGCGAAAGGGCCGACGGTAATAACGGGATGCAAAGGAAACGGCGGCGCGCGCATCTTGCGCTGAAAAATCTGGCACGGATGGCATTTTCGGACTGCGGTGATGCAATCCTTGAATATAGACGGCCAGAAGTAACCTGCCCTCAGAATCTTTTGGGCAGTGGCATATCCGGACATGTGTCCACCACAGGCGCCACTGTGGCAGTCATTCAAGACTTTCTCAGCCTCGTCCAAGGTAAGGCATCGTCGGAGCACCGAATCTACTCCAATGCGATATAGGGTATCTCCCACTATGCGGTAGGGTTGGGACTGGTGCCGAATCCGACGGCGTGCAGCTTTATCCAACTCAGACCGGAATGTCGCGGTCTGAAGATACACTATGATGTCCCCGTACCAAGGATCACGAGTATCGATAAGAAACAACGTTTCTTCCGGAATATGATCTTCAGTGTGTTCAGGAAGAGAGTCTGTAGGGAGCGAACATATCAAATCCGCAAAGACCAGTGATTTAGTTGATTTGGCAGTGGTGAACTCCAAATCAAACTCCTGCAGGATGACAATCCATTTGGAGTACTTGCCCCCCAGCAATTGTCTGGAAAGAATATATGTCATGGGGTTGCAGTCTGAAACCACTGTTATCGTGCGCAAAAGGATGTAATGGCGAAAGCGCTGTACAGCGTGTACGGCTGCTAAGGCCAACTTCTCAACATGTGCGTAACGCGTTTCCGGGTCGAGATGGTTCCGAGAGAGGTAATAAACAACATGTTCATCACCGTTCTCGTCATCCTGCACCAAGACCATGGCGATGGTGCTTAATGCGGCGGCTAGATACAAAGTAAAGTCGCGGTGGTAGTCCGGAGGACGAAGCAACGTAGCATTGACTAACAATGTCTTCAGCTTCTCAAAGGATTCTTGAGCGATTTCGTCCCAATGAAAGGGAACATTCTGCTTTAACAAACGAGTGAATCCTTTGGCCACCTCGGCGTAGTTCGGGATGAAGCGCCTAAGAAAATTCGCTTTCCCCTGCAGACTCTGCAACTGATAAAGGGAGGAGGGTGACGGGAGATTTACAATGGCCTCAACCTTTAGAGGGTCGAGGCGAATTCCGTCTTCCGAGACTATAAAGCCTAAAAGACGGCCAGAGTCGACGCAGAAGACGCACTTATGAGGATTCAGCCTAATATTGTAGCGTCTGCAGCGAAGAAATATCTGGCGAAGATGTTTCGGATGATCCTCTCGCTTACCCGAATGGGCAGGCAAGTCATCCAGATAAGGCTGGACAATATGGCGAATATCATGAAAAGCATATGACATAGCACGTTGAAACGTGGCGCCAGCGTTCTTTAAGCCGAACGGGAGTTTTTTATATG
The DNA here is from genome assembly GCA_034641835.2 of Pinus albicaulis. Lineage (NCBI taxonomy): Eukaryota > Viridiplantae > Streptophyta > Pinopsida > Pinales > Pinaceae > Pinus > Pinus albicaulis. Next base: position 362,353,906 of record CM076578.1, read on the forward strand.
CAAAAGTGCCCCACGGACAGATGAATGTGGTCTTATGTTGATCCTCGGGTGCAATGTTAATCTGGTTGTAACCTGAGAAACCGTCCATTAAGGAGTAGATCTCACTTCCGGCGCAATCGTCGATAATCTGATCGATAAACGGAGTGGGATAATTGTCCTTAGGACAGGCGCGATTGATATCGCGATAATCTACACAGACTCGAATGGTACCTTGCTTTTTATCGACAGGGACGATATTGGACACCCATTCTGTAAGGGGGATAGGATAAATAAACCCCGCGTTCAGAAGTTTTTCAACCTCTGCCTTGATAGCGGCGGCTTTCCGAGGATGCATGGGACGCAAGCGTTGGCGCACGGGTTTCGCACCTGGATAGGTTTGAATCTCGTGCACGACAATACTAGGATCAATTCCCGGCATTTCCTCGTAGGACCATGCAAAGACATCTCTGAACTCTTTGAAAAGTTCCGTATAGACCTGGATCTCTTCAGGAGAACAGGTCACACCCACATGAATGTTCTCAACAATCCCTGGTTTGACAGAGATGTTGATAGGAACCGTTTGAGTAATGTTACTCAGATTGCCTTCCGAAAAGACCTCATGCATCAAGATCGGTGTTTGAAGAGGAGGGGAAGGAACCTGAGTAGCATAGCGCTCGAGACAATCAGTCATTGCCCCCAAGCTAGGCATAAACGAGGAACGATGATGCCCATCGCCCCAGGGTAGCTCCTCCAGAGACATAGTTTCAATGATAGCCTCATCTGAGGGAAAAATCTCTCTAAGAGGATCAGGCGAATCAGCCTGACCAAGCCAGGGGGATTGTGAGTAGACGTCAAGAGTCATGCTCATCGGAGCATGTTGAGGAGGTGGAGGGTCCGATGCAGCAACAATCTCACAGTAGCTGATCTCTACTGGCGTTAGAGGCATGGACTCTCCAAACTCATATACCTGCTCAGGTGTAGGAATCAGCCAGGGGTCATCAGTCCTGGACAACATGTTGACTTGAGCGGTATTCGGTGGCGGCGCAGGGAAAATACCCATGAGGACTGGGTCTTTGAAAAGACCGGGTCCTATGCTGTCTGGGGGATTCGGAATTTGATCCACATACGGCACGTTGTTCTCGGAGCTAGAGGTAAAAAATGACAACTGGTCTACCGTGACAATCTTGCCCTCGTGAGGGAACTTGATGAATCGAAAGACAGTAGACGGCACGCAGAGCATGGCATGGGTCCAGCTGCGGCCAAGAAGTATGTTGTAGTTGAGTTTAGCGTCAACTACTTCTACTTCCACGTTGACGGTTTTTCCTTGTAATGTAATCGCCAGACTCTCGAGAACTCCCAGGGGTTTAGATTCCCGGCCATCAAATGCCTCAAGGGCATTGGGAGATGACGATAAGGTTGGAGAGCCGATGGCTTTCCAACAGGCGGAGGACATAACACAAGTAGATGCACCCTCATCTACGACGGCTCTATGAACGTTCAGACCGTTAATCCCGACTTGAATAACCAAAGCGATTTGATGTGGAAGCCGGGGAGTAAAATTCTCCAGATCAAAGGTGAGAAGGCTCGAGTCGGCGGGATCAATACCACCGATGGCAGACAGTAAAGCCTTCCGTTGTGAAGGACAACTTTGAAGAGCCTCAAAAGTCTGGAACCGCCTTATTTGCACATGGTGCTGGGCCCCGAGATCCTCCGCGATGCTACTGTTGAGCGAGCGCGGCCGTTTGGATTATAGAAAGGATCTCGGGAATAACACCCTTGATGCAAGCACAACGAGTTTCGGTCGGCTTCTCAATTTCCAATGAACCAGAAGCAGATGCGGGAGCCGGTCCATCCGCCACAGCCTTCCCGGGTGCCTGCTGCTGATTATTGTAATCCTTGGACCTCGTAGCGATAGTGATAGGTGCATTAGTCTTCATCATGAAAACTTGAGACCCAAACGGTACAGATGATGAACCTTGTTCGACCATCTGGGTCTGCTGAGATGGAAATGGCTCCTTTAAAACAGCCGGAGTACCCTTTGAGCCTTTAAGAAGTTGACTGACTTCAGATCGTCTTGGACAATCTTTGGTGTAATGGTCTCCTTCACAGATGAGGCAAGGAAATTTCGGCTTACGTTGTGAGCCATCCTCAGATCGAGATTTAGATTCCGGTTTTGGGGCATCAGATCTTGATTTGCCTTTGCCCTTCTTCTTCCCCTTGGAGGATTTGTCCGCAGGATTGGCCTGAACGGTATTTACCTCCGCGGTTTTACTAGAATCGGATGAGGCGGGATTAGCAGAGGTATTGTTGGAAGAATTAGCCTTCTGCCTCCCATTCGAAGACTTCTTCGAATTTTGAGAAACGGAACCAATGACACCATCCACGGAAGGGGTGGGTTGGGTCTTTTTGGCTCCGGGCCGTGGTGCATCAGGCAGGATGTCATAAAGCGTGCCAGATTGCGAATAAACAAGATCCAAGTACTGGGCACGTGCGATAGCTTGTTCCTCCGTCACACACGCTCCCATTGCGATATCCTGAGCGATTTTGTTCACAAAGGAGGTGGTGAACCAGTGAGTCAAAATCTGGTCAGGTATGTGAAACTTGATCAGTCGACGACGGCGCCGCCACTCATGGATGTGATCCGAGATGTGAGTGGCCGAGTCCTGCTTCAGGGAAGACAGGAGGTGCGTCCCAGTCTCATACCGGACTGGTAACTGGAAATGCGTGAAGAAAGCCATAGCTAACGAGTTGAAATCCTGAAAAATACCACGGGATAGCTCTATGTACCACTTAGCAGCAGCTCCTGTTAACGTACGCTGGAAAAGACGCAAACGAACCGAATCGTTAGTCCAAGAGTTAGACGAGCACCAGAGGTGATACGTCATCACATGCGCCTGGGGGTCTTCCCCAGATTTGCCCTCAAACTTGGGACAGTCTCCTGGTATCTTGGTCGGAACCGGGGGCCAATATGGATTATGAGCAATCGGATCATTGGTCAACTTCGAAACGTCCGGTAGATCCAAGGTAGCCAGGAACGGCAATGGAGGGTTAATTCCCATGCCAGTCCCAGAATAAGGTCCGGTACCCATGCTCCACGATGGTTGTGAATATCCCTGCCCCCATGGGTTCTGTCCCGTGGGATTCTGACCGTGAGGGGCATAATTCATATAGCCAGACTGATTTGGTTGCTGGTAACCATTGTGTGGGGCCTGATAACCAGGGTTCGGGCCCTGATTAGGCGTCTGCCCCGTATAAGCAGCGTTTGGATTTGGCTGCTGAGCATAGTTAGAACCGGGTGGAGGAGGGTGATACTGAGAGCCTCCAGAGTGGTTATAGTTCGGTTGAGATTGACCATGAGGATAATAACCACTCTGAGGATGAGTAGACTGCTGATAAGTGGAACCCTGCGGAGCCTGGTACGTAGGGCGCAACTGTTGATTTGGCTGCGGCATTGAATGAGCAGGCTGCTGAGCAGAGTGAACGGAATGAGAGGGCTGCCCTGAATGAACAAGTTGACCCGAATGAGGGGGCGCTCCTGAATGAACAGGTTGGCCCGAATGAGGGGGCGGCGCTGGTCGCGCAGGCTGACCCGGTTGTAAGTGAGCCCCGGGTTGCACCGAATAAGTCGGTTGGCCTGGAGGCGGGACACCAGGTTGTACCGGATGACCCGGTTGGCCTGGTGGTGGAACAGGACCAGGTGCTTGCTGGAAACCAGTTTGACCCGAAGCAGAACCATAAAGTGGTCCTTGCTGATATGCAACGTTAGAGACAACAGGATACTGCGGTTGCATCGGTAAGGAAGGCTGGATTTGCCCCCCAGGTCCATAGGTCGGTCCTTGTTGATACCCCGGCTGAGGCTGAGCAGGTTGACCAGCAGGGTTATAATATGGTCCTTGCGGATTATAGAATGGCCCTTGCTGGCCCGCAGAGTAGCCTTGAATGGGCTGTCCTTGCGGGTCGTACTGATAGCCAGGTTGTCCTGCAGGTTGACCTTGGAAAGGTTGTGCCTGCAAGTTCTGAGCCTGGTTGTACGGTAAACCTTGAACATAAAGATAGGCCTCAGGAGCAGGGAGACGCAAAATGTCCCCATGCTCGTCAAGCTGACCCGGAAAACCATACACGGGAGTGCCGTCTTGTGCATAGTGCGAAAAGAAAGACCGATAAGGATCTTGGGGGAGCTGTCCAGCTCCGGCGTTCGGCTGCTGTAAAAACAACCGATACTCCTCCGGAGAGATATTATCCGGTATAGCGGTAGCTAGATAAATGTCCTCTGGAGTTGGCCCAGATCTAGAAGCAGATGCTGAGGCAACAGCAGAAGAGGCAGCCACATAAACAGTGGGTCGCACGGGAACAGAAGTGACGGGTGTCGAAGGAGACACCCCGGGTGTAGTGGCAGCTGGCCTCGAAGCAGGAGATGATATTCCCATAGAGGCAGCAGCTGAAATAATCTGACCCAGAGATCTGTATCCCTGTGGCAGAGAAGGACCAGCTGACGATGTGGTAGCCAGCTCAGACTCGTCTCCCTCGAGCAATCTACGAGGGATGCGCTGATAGTCATCAGACCCAGGAATTTCCTCACCAGAATCACTCATGGTTGATCCTGCCGCTAAATCACGCAGAAGACGGCGAGGACTAGGAGGAAAAACAGCAGCAATAAACGATGAACCCGATGTAAGAGAAAGGAAATCAGCTCCTAATCTCAATTCAGACACAGGGTCCGAAAAGGGCCAGTGGAACTCAACTGGCTCTCCAAAGGGTTGCTCGGCGAGGACCGGTCCTCCGTCAGGGAACTCAGAAACAATAGGCTGTTGTGGTTCAACAGAAGGTTCAGAAGCCTCTGAAGAATCGTCCGTGTAAGGACTACCAGTAGACAAAACCGAGGGTTCCGCCACCGTGACAAAAGACTAGAAGAAGAGAGCACACACACACACGGGCTGAAAACGAATTAAGACACACGATCAAACAGTCACAAGCAATATCTAAACGGGTGTGTTATCGTGGGAGATTGATTTTACCACATTGGAAAATAAACAAATCCTACCGTTTCATGTTTTAAGAGTCGAGAAACGATAAAAAGATGACTCTATCTCTTTCAGAGTTGACACAAGCGTGAAAGGACAAGCGCTTGATGGTCTTTTCAAGTTTAGGGAGTCAGAAAAGACCAAATGACTGCTCAGGAAAAACTAGGCACAAAGGGTGTACCGAATATCCGTGAACTGCAATATACACCTTGGTTTCAAAAATGAAACAGAAATCGACCAAGGACTTTCCGTACGTGCAGGTAGTCTCCCCGAATGCTGTGTTCGGTGTATCACGGGTAAAAGGCGGCAGACTCGGCTTCCTGTGGATAAAGGATTGAAAACCTATAGGGGTCTCCCTTTATATACGCGACGGTACGGGGAGCACGAGTCCGTACTAGCGCTGTCTAAAGCCAACAGGCGAACGACAGCTGCTAGGTTTAACGACGCCGGAACACGTCTCTAGCCTAGACCTTCTAAATATGTTTCGTTAAGTTCCAATGCTGCCTTAGGTTAATTGAATAAATTTTACAATTGATCTTCAATTAAGTTTCAATTTCCAGGCCTTATCGTATGTAGTGTCTCCTAAATGCAAGCTATATGCCACGATGCAACATTTCGTTCGATGAAAACTAGTTAAATGAGAGTTGAGAGCTTTTATACAAACGAAATGAACGGAATACAAACAAGAATGTCTCTAATGCAACTAATGCAATTGCACACCTTTCATTCAAACACTAATCACTAGTAATACGGAAAAGATGACAATTTGCACTAATTAAAAAAACAAAAGAGACTATATATTTTTTCTGATTTTCAATGTTTAATGGCTAATGTGCACTGAAAACAAAAGGAACAATTTTGAGAAATGATAACTAGGAGAGCGAAGCAAACAACATTCACTCAACAAAGCAAGCAACCAAATCTCTAAATCGACCCCAAAGTCTCTCAAATCGAAGAAAGACTCGAAAACACCCAATGGACCGTGTGATCTGGGTCCAAAGCAAGGGCAAACGAATTCTGAATGAAAGAATGAACAATCACTCAAAAGACGCAACAAAACAATCAAAGACTGCTAAGAGGGCGTGGAGAATCAATCAACAAGTTGACGGGACAATCAAGACACCAAAACTCCCAAGGAGGGCTCGATTCACTATGCCACTAGATGCCCTAGGGCTCAAATCGTGAAACCGATAGACAGAGGCAAACAACCAAAGGATAGCGGTGAATTCCGGTCAAACAAGACTCCAATACACTCAAACAATCAGGAAATCAAGAAGAAAAGTACTGGTCAAGCTCAGAAAGCCAAAAATTGAAGAAACTCAAAAAAGTCACAGGGGTGGCGCGACTATGGCCTTGAAACTAGCGCCAGAGGCCGAGTGGCGCGAGACAGACAAACGCAACCCGCGCCAAGTGGCGCGACTGTCAGGTAAAAACCCGTGCCAGTCGAGTTCTTCAATGAAAATTAAAAAACAAGCTAATCTGAAAAGAGACCAACACAAGCTAAGCAAACCAAGAGGCTAAAATAATGAAAGAATCCAACCCAGAAGGTTCATCAAGCAAGGAGAAATAATCAAAGCGAGCCAATCATAAACGGGACAAGGAAAACCGGACGATCCCCAGCGGAGTCGCCAATTTGTTGAGGAGGTAAATCCCCTCTGCGGACAGAGGCGATCCCTACTAGCCAAGCAGGGGTCTAGCAACAAACAAACAATGCTATGACGCAAGCTCCTAGTTACGAAATGAAAGACTTGGGATAAGAGCCTACCTGGATTCCAATGCTAGATCTGAAGAAGAAGATGCCCCCATCCTTCAGCCCTGGCAGATCACAATCCTTCCACGATCTCCGTGGACGAACACCTGCACACAGAAGAAACGAACAGATACATGCATAGGAACCAGCATACGTAACTAAATATCGGTCAGAAAAGATATTACTCGCATTAACATGATTGCAAAAGGAGTGGAACCATAATCATAGTCATCTATTAAAGTGATAAATGAATAGAAGTTACAACCAAGTTCTGACGTCGCAGCTTCCTTCGAACGGGTCTCCGGTTGTCCACGTCTCGCAAAGCTCGCCAAGGAAAGGGAAACCTCTCCAGAGTCTTGTAACAATGGTCTCCTCGCTTTAATGGGCCTTAAGGGAAAGAAGGAATTCTTTACGGCACAAAGGCACTTGGGAATAGGGAGATGCAAAGCTTCAGCACTTCAAGACTAGCTTGCCATGGATCTGAGCAAGCTTTTATAGATGGGGAAGGAGGGAGTTGGGATCCCTATTATTATGGGATTGGCCCTATCAACAAGGAAGGTTCTATAGAAGGTGGCAAAACTACTTCCCTTCCATGGAACTCCCGTAGCCAAACCTCCCAACTCAAGATAGGCAGTGGTTGTGAGTTTGTTTGAACTCAACTTCCGCCATCCATATATAAAAACAGTCCCTAAAATGGGTGGCGCGATTGCTGCTCTATGACAGAGCGCCAAGTGGCGCGACCTCTTCACAGGATTTCCCTGAGTGGCGCGAGTACTGAACTGTCTACCCGCGCCAATGCAAAAAGAGCTGTTTTTCATGGATTTTGCAAGGAGATGTCTCAAGGGGAAATGAAGCTCATACTCAGAGGGATGCAATGATGATGTTTTCAGTGCATGACAGTGTTCACAGGTCACATTATGGGTCCTCCATTGTGTGGGACGGGGAATGGTAGGGACGGTGACAAATTACTGTGTAACACTCACGAAGTTCACTCAATGCAGATATGAGCTGGGAAGTGTGGGGGTGACTGTCGAAGACAAGGACATGGTCGACCTGGCTCTCCTTGGTCTTCCGAGGGCTTGGAACTCATATCAAGATAGTGTCAATGGTCGGGAGAAGCTGCCGGGATGGGAGCACCTTTGGGCAGATCTCATGCAGGAGGAGATAAGGAGGACTACTCGAGATGGATCTTCATCAAAGGGAGCTGATGAAGAAAACTGTGCTTTGGTTTCCAAAGCAAAGAAGGGAAGGGGTAAGAAAACCTCTCATTTTGGTGCAAAGGGCAAGAAGTAGGATATGGCGAAAGTGAAGTGTTTTCACTGCCATGATCACGGACATTATGCTACCAATTGTCCAAAGAAGAAGAAGAACAAGCAAGCGGGAAGATCTGCAGATGGAGAAGCTTTGGCTTCACAGTTCGATCTTGACTTTTCACTGATTTCATGCTTGGTGTCAAGTGTGCTGGGATCGGTATGGTTCTTGGACAATGGTGCGTCATTTCATATGATGGGAGATCAGGAGTTGTTCTCAGATCTGGAGGACAAGGATTTGGGTGTGCACATCGAGATGGGCGATGATGGTAGATACAGTGCGACTGGTATCGGTACCATATCCTTTCAGAGGGAGTCTGGTAAACCCTTTGTCTTGAAGGATGTCATGCATGTACCTGGATTGAAGAAGAACCTGATTTCTATGGCGATGTTGGAGGATAAAGGGTATGATGTGGTCTTCAGCGAAGGAAAAGCCTTCCTGCGCAGTAAGACTACTGGAGAGACCCGGAAGATAGGGGTTTGAACCAAGAACCTTTATCAGTTGCAGGTAGATGGTTGCGCAGCTATGGCATGCAAGGCGGGAGAAGTGGTGAGCCGAGATGATGAGGGCGAACTGTGGCACAGGAGATTGGGCCACCTTCACCATGGAGCTTTGAAGATTTTGCAGCAGATTTCTACTGGGCTTCCTAAGGGCACCCTTGCGCAGTCAGATCAGTGCAAGGGGTGTACTTTAGGGAAGTATGTGAAAGCCACCTTTCACGAGAAGGATAGTCGCGCCACGACGATCCTTGAGAGAGTTCACACGGACGTGTGTGGTCCTTTCTCTGTTGCTTCGACAGCAAAGCACAGGTATTATGTGATCTTTGTTGATGATTTCTCTCGAAAGTGCTGGATCTTCTTCATGTCGAAGAAGAGCGATACATTCGCAAAGTTCTGTGAGTTTAAAGCACTGGTCGAGAAGGAGTCGGGGAAGAAGGTGATTGCTCTGAGGAGTGATAACGGTGGTGAATTCATCTCGGCTGAATTCAAGGAGTTCTGCAGTGCAGAAGGGATTCGGAGAGAGCTCATCGCACCCCATAACCCACAGCAGAACGGGGTGGCTGAGCGGAAGAACAGAACAATCGTGGGTGCTGCACGGGCGATGTTGCATGATCGGGGCCTACCCCTTCACTTGTGGGCTGAGGCATGCAATACAGCAGTGTATGTGCAGAACCGTTGTCCTCACAAGGTTCTTGGCATGAGTACATCGGAGGAGGCTTATTCTGGCAAGAGGCCTGATATTTCCCATTTGCGGATTTTTGGTTCTCCTGTCTACATGCATGTGACGAAGGATGCGAGAAGGAAGTTGGATCCAACTGTTGAGGTTGGAATATTTGTGGGGTACACTGATACACCTCACAACTACCAGGTGTATTTGTCAGACAGTCGCAAGACTGTTGTGCGACGGGATATAAAATTTCAGGAGGAGAAAGCCATGCGGTGTTCGCTTGAGAGGGAGCTACACTTGCATGCAGATGAGGAGCTGTTAGTTCCTAAGGAGGAGCTTCCGGATGTGGATCAGCCACAAGAGGAGGTTCGGGAGGTGGAAGAAACCACCCAGGCAGCGCCAACCATCAGAGGGCGCATGCGCACTACAGAAGCTGAGCGACTGGCTCGGGATGCAGAGAAGGTTGTAGGACCACCTACGGCACAGCGCAGACAGAGACAGTCACCGGATCGGTACACTGGATACATGGCTCTTATGAGTCAATGTGTTGTGACAGAGCCATCCTCTTTTGAGGAAGCTGTGGAGGAACCCGCATGGGTTGATGCCATGATCAAAGAATATGATTCGATCATCAGGAACAGTGCATGGGAGATTGTCCCAAGACCGGTTAGGAAATCAGTTGTAGGTTCGCGATGGATCTACAAGGTGAAGCAGGCGGCTGACGGGAGTGTGGAGAAGTACAAGGCGAGATTTGTCGCCCGTGGCTTCTCACAGATCGAGGGGATTGACTATGAGGAGACTTTTGCACCTGTCGCAAGGTGCTCTTCCATACGGACGATCCTTGCTCTCTCAGCGCAGATGGGGTGGCACATTCATCAGATGGATGTGAAGACTGCGTTCCTCAATGGAGTTATTGAGGAGGAGGTGTACATAGAGCAGCTTGAAGGTTTCGAGATCTTCAGCAGTGAGTCGCATGTGTGCCGACTCAAGAGAGCACTGTACGGGCTGAAGCAAGCACCTCGTGCTTGGTACACTCGGATGGACAGCTACTTCACCGGGCTTGGATTCTCCAAGAGTGAGGCGGATCCTAACCTGTACCAGATTGTGGTGGAGGGGAAGCTGTTGATCATCGTACTGTATGTAGATGATCTGATTTTGACGGGTGATGAGTGGTTGATACTTTCATGCAAGGAGGATCTTGCACGAGAGTTTGAGATGAAGGACTTGGGCATCCTTCATTATTTCCTGGGATTGGAGATTTGGCAGCGCAGTGGAGGACTGTTTGTTTCTCAGGGCAAGTATGCCCGGGAGATTCTGGAGAGGTTCAACATGCAAGGCTGCAAGCCTGTTGACACTCCTCTTCCTGGTGGTTGGAGGAAGGAGGATGCTACTTCAGCGGAGGTAGTGGATGCCACTGTCTATCGACAGTTGGTGGGGTCGCTTATGTATCTGGTTAATACACGACCCGATATATGCTATGCAGTTAACCAGCTTTCGCAAGCTATGGTTAAGCCTACCAAGCTCTTTTGGAAGGCAGGCAAGCATGTATTGCGCTATATCAGAGGCACATCGGGATATGGATCATGGTACAGACAGGAGGATCAGTTGAGGCGGCATGGC